>CATIWM010163204.1:0-27325 GCA_949671775.1 Mallotus repandus | reverse complement strand
TGGGCCTAAGTCTATTAAATTTTAAAAGAAAAAGAAATAAATTAGTGGGCTTAATTCTAATTAATTTTAATTAAATGAAATGATCCTAAGTCTACAAATTATGAAGAAGGCTTTATTAATGGGCTGAGCTAAGTCTAAGTTAATTTTATTTAACTAAACAATGGGCCTAAAATCTAAATTAACCTAATGGGCCTAAATTAATTTTAAAGTTAATTAAACCTAAATTTAATTTTAAAGGCCTATTTTATTAGTGAGTTAAACCTACATGTGGGCTTGTGGCCCAAAACGAATAAATAACAATAAACAAGCCCAAACAAAAATAATAAATAAAAAAAACAAATTATATGATATTTCTAACCCTAATTCAATTTACATGCCACCTAAATTAATCTAAAGCCACTATTGATTTTAATTAGGGTTTTACTAAATGGACCTAATTTACTAATTAATTTTTAAGTGCAGAAAATCAAAATTTCACTATATTCCCACTAATAGGGTTATTACAATCCCTACGTACAATAATAGTTACATGCCCAAAAATCAAAAATAAATACATAAAATAAATCTAAAACTACGTGATTTTGACATGGATTAATCCATGGCATTCCATGGATCTTCACGGATTTAATCCATTCAATCCCACCTCCATGGTATAGAATATTTCCACCACCATAATGAAAGAAACAAAACAAAAAAATCAAAAAATGATTAGAATAAACATTAAAAAAAACAAATAATAAAAATCAAAATGAAAATAAATAAAGTAAAAGGAAAGGGATGAAACACAGAGATGCAATATTGATTAGCTCCTCAAAGGCTTTGTTTGATTCACCGTTTGAATAGATCTGCAATTGTGATTTGTCAATTCCAGACTTTTATTACTCTTCCAAAAGAAAACTTTAACTCCCGTAAAAAGGAAAGGTTTTTTTTTCTTTTCAAATGAAGTTCACGCAAAAGCTTCCAGGAAAGAAATTTTTTTTCTTGTTCTTTTTCTTCTCTGTTTCTCTCTTTTTTTTTCTTCCCCTCCCTCCTTTCTCTGCATCTCTACTTTTATTTCCCATCAGATTAACACCTACGCTATCCTATCATCCCAAACGATAAAGACTTTATCTTTATCGTTGGGGATGATAAGATTTCGATTTATTTATAGATAAAAAATTAAGATAAAATTTTATTTTTTTATTTTTTATTTTTTTGAAACAAAATTTTAACCAATCAAAATTTAAATAAATAATTTCAAAAATTAAAAAAATGTCAGAGTCTGGTCGTAAGTGTAGAATTTCGACCGGAATTGTAGATTCCCTATCAGAATTCTAAAATTCCGATCGGAATTCTAGATTTTCGATCGGAAATCTAGAATTTTGATCGGGATTCTAGATTTCTGGTCAAAAATCCACAATTCCGATCAGAATTCTGGATTTCCGGTTGGAAATCCATTCTTCCATTTTTTTTCAATTTAGCCCGTAAAAATGCAATCAAGCCTTGGGATCCGAAATTCAAATACTAGAGACCTATTTGCAACAAATTTTCATCATCGGAGTCCTCTTTCGTGTCCATACTTTAGTCATCCCGAAATTGGGTGCTTACAATATGATATACACCTTGTCATAGCCATGGTCAACATTTTACACATTAGGAATAATGTATGCCTAACATGACAAATTTGACCATGTCATGCTCATATGGAATTGGGCTTGGTAATTAGGCCAACACTTAGTCCAAGCCCAATCCAACATGCAAAATGGGCCTTAATAAGGTTCATGGGCCTTCTCAATATCTTGGACTAATCTTTAGTCCAAAACCCTTTTGGGCCTAGGCCCAAACTTCTTGGGCCATTAATCCAAGTCCATTTAGAAACAACTAATTAATATCTCATATTAATCAAGTGTAAATTAATAATTAAACCCTTGGTTGAATTAGATTTCATGATATGCTAGAATCATTACTCAAAGCATAAATCCAATTCTATTAATCTTAAGTAATTGATTAAACTCTTTAATCAATAATTAGATTAATATTAATGATGATTTGGCAAAGCTCTTTTAGGTGTGACTTACTAGGTTCATGTCTAATTGGCAATGAGAAGATAACATCAACACTTGATATTATTTAAAATTCCTTTCAAATCTAAATGTGAAAATCCCAATTATACACATTTTGTTCTCATAAGTTATGAGTGACCTCTAGCATCAATATCACAACTACCCCATTAGAAATGAATGCATGTATTGATTCACATGAACCCTTTGGTCATAATTACCATGCACTAAAATCCCTTCATTAGAAGGTCTTGATATAGCCTAGAGTCATGGTCTAGTCAAACTCTAATAGTTATATCATATGACCTCAACTCAAGTTCTAATTCTTAATAAAACATAACCAACACTGAAACTCTTTTAGTTCCTGTCATGTTTATCCTGGCCAGGAACTTATTCATTAAAAATAGACTTAGATAGCATAGGATCTTATCTCAGTCCACTCTAGGCAATGAACCCCATCTTGGTTGAACACTCATCCCTACATTTAACTGACTAAAGGCACTACACACATATACCCATGTATGATTAACATAAGTAAGTAAGCGGTAATAAACCCTAACCATTTAAATGTGAATGACCGTGCCACCTCAGGTCAAAGGACTATATGCACCATTATGACCTAGATTGTGATTGTTGACTATAAGTGAATATCCTCGCAATCACAAGTCTAACATCATGTTCGATCCACCTATCATATGAGTATCCACATGTCTATTTTGATATCTCATATCAAGTAGCATGGGACTCACTACCTCCCACTATTAGTACCACATACTAATCAAGGAAAATTGACAGAGGTGATAGTCTAATTAATATTACCGAAATATTAATTTACCAACTATGAACATTTTATAGCATATGTACTAAATAAATTTGTCACTCATATTATCAACTCTTGATAATAAATTTATCTAACATTATCTTAATGGATAAATATTCAATTGAATAAACACTTTAAATAATATAATATTATTTTATTGCCATTTGGGATAATTTACAATGTCAAAATTATGAATTAACCTCGAGGGCATACCACCTATGCTAACATAACAATCTCCCACTTGCACTAGAGCCAATCACTACAGTATCTTAGACCTATCTTCTCAAGATGTCGATCAAGATGTACTTGCGTTAATGCTTTAGTAAGTGGATCAGCAACATTCTCAGCTGAAGCTATCTTTTGCATGATGATATCGCCTTTTCCAACAAGTTCCCTGATAATATGAAAATGCCTTTCTATGTGTTTGGATTTTTGGTGAGACCTCGGTTCCTTTGCCAAAGCAATGGCTCCATTATTGTCATAATAGAGAGGAATCAGGACTTAATGGAAGGAACAATTCCAAGTTTGGTAATGAACTTCTTAATCTAAATAGCCTCTTTAGCACCATCTGATGTAGCTATATACTCGACTTCTATATTGGAATCAGTAGTGACACTTTGCTTGGAACTCTTCCAGCTCACTGCTCCTCCATTACAAATAAACACAAACCCAGAGATAGACTTTCTATCATCCACATCTAACTGAAAGTCAGAATCTATAAAACCATCTATTTGTAGATCACCTCATCTATAAGTTAAGACTAAATCTTTAGTCCATCTAAAGTACTTAAAGATTCCCTTAACAGCTATCCAGTGTTATATACGTGGATTGGATTAAAACTTGCTAGTCACACTAATAGCATAGGCAATATCAGGCCTCGTACACAGTATAACATACATTAAGCTTCCTATAGCTGAAGAATAAGGAATTTTAGCCATTTGCTCCATCTTCTCAAGTGTTCTAGGTGACATACCATTGGATAAATGGATACCATGCCTAAATGGTAACAATCCTCTCTTGGAATTAAGCATGTGGAACCTTTTTAACAACTTTTCCAAGTAAAGACTTTAGGATAAACCTATCATTCTTTTCAATCTATCTCTATAGAGTCGAATGCCAAGAATATAGGTGGCTTCCCCTAAGTCTTTCATAAAGATAGTTTTACACAACTATAGTTTTACATTTGTAAGCATGCCAACATCATTCCCAATTAATAAAATATCATCAACATATAGTACTAGGAAAGTGAGTTGGCTCCCACTAACCTTATTGTATACACAAGGTTCATCTTCATTTTTGATAAAACCAAAAGATCGAATGACTTCATTAAAATGATGATTCTAACTCCTTGAAGCTTGATTTAGACCATAAATTGATCTATTAAGCTTGCACACTTTAGAACTTTCCTTGGATTTGAAACCCTTGGATTGCTCCATATAAATCTCTTCCTCAACAAAACCATTGAGAAAAGCAGTTTTGACATCTAATTGCCAAATCTCATAAGCATGGTTTACAACTATGGCAAGAAGTATTTGAATAGATTTAAGTATGGCTACTGGCGAGAAGGTTTCCTCACAGTCAACCCCTTGCCTTTAGTGAAACCCTTTCACTACAAGTCTTGCTTTATAGGTATCAACCTTTCCATCTACACCAATCTTTCTCTTGAAGACCCATTTACAACCTATAGGTACAGTACCTTTAGGTGGATCAATAAGCATCCAAACTTGGTTAGCATACATGGAATCCATCTCAGCTTTCATCACTTCAAGACATTTTGAAGAATCTTTATCGAATAAAGCTTCCTCATATGTTGTAGGATCATCATCATGATTGCTTTCTCATGAATATGCAACTCTTGCATATCATGTAGAAAACTGTATCTCTCCGGTGGATGAGATACCCTATTTAATCTTGTAGGAGTTGGTGTGATGATAGCTTCAGTGGGATTAGACTCTTGAACAATATTCATTTGATCAACTTGATTGGCTTCATTAGAAGATTCCTCTTCTAATGTTATCTTCCTTCCTTTACAACCTTCTTGAAAAAACTCTTTCTCAAAAAATATAGCATCTCTCCTTACAACAATAACTTATTCAGTAAGAAGATAGAAATAATATCCTAAACTATCTTTAGGATATCCAATAAATCTACCTTGAATTGACCTTATATCCATTTTATCTCTTTTTAGCTTCTTGATATAAAATGGGCATCCCCAAATCTTAACATGCTTAAGACTCGGTGCCTTAACATGCCATATCTAATATGGTATGGTAGAAACAGACTTAGATAGAACACGATTTAGGATGTAAGTAGCATTTTATAATTCAAAACCCCAAAGGAAAGTAGGCAACTCTGTATAGCTCATCATTGATCGAACCATATCTAATAGAGTTCAATTCCTCCTCTTAGATACACCATTTAATTGAAGTGTGCCCGGTGGAGTTAGTTATGAAATAATGCCATGTTCCTTAAGGAATTCAACAAATTCAATTCTTAAGTATTCATCTCCTCGATCTGATCGTAGGATTTTAATATTCTTTCCTGTTTGGTTCTTTACTTGGACTTTGAATTCCTTGAACTTTTCAAAGGATTCACTTTTATATTTCATTAAATATAAATGTCCATACCTTGATAGATCATCTATAAAGGTAATAAAGTAGTAGAACCCGCCTCTTTCCATTTGATTAAATGGCCTACATACATCACTATGTATTATTTCCAACACATCTTTAGCTCTTGCCATTTGTCCAATAAATGGTGATATAGTCATCTTACCTTAAAGACAAGCCGCACAAGTTGGATTGGATGTAGATTCAAGATTGCTTAAGATTCCTATCTTTTTCCAACTTGTTGATCCTATCTTCCTCAATATGACATAATCTCAAGTGCCATAGATATTTTAGATTAGAGGCATTATCAATTAACATTGTATTCACAACATTCACATTGGTTGGATAATTTTTGTTATTGGATTTATTATCAATATAATAAAGACCATGTAATACATAACCCATCTATCTCATTATTGAAATAGATAACACGTATCCTTTCAAATAAAAACTTATAACCTTTTCTTGTCAAACTATAAATAGAGATTATGTTCTTATAAGCACTAGGTACATATAAAACATTGTTGAATATCAAAACATGATCATTTAAGTCAATAGAGGTAGTTCCCATAGCTTTGGTAGCAACAGTTGCTCCATCTTCAAGCTTCAGAGTCACCTCGTTTGACCCCAACCTTCTTTCACTTGCTAGATCCTGCAAGGAAGAACATATGTGAGAACTAGTATTGGTATCCAATACCCATGCATTAAATGAGCTCTTAGAATATTTAAAAACAATTAAATTAGAGAACGTCTAACCTTCTCTAATCCCGTCCTTTCCTTTCATTGATTCAAGGAACTTAGGATAATTTCTTTTCCAATGTCCATCTCCTTAGCAATAGACACATTTTTCCTTACCTTTATTCTCAATTTTTCTTTTTGTTTTTGTTTTTGCTCACACCTCCTATAGCTTTAGGAACTCTTTCCTTAGCTTTCTTGCTTTTATTGCCTTTATTCTTCTTAGTCCCACGAGAAGAGGTAATTAAAGCAACCTCCTTCCCTTTTTCATTGTGAATAGCCTTTTGGGCTGTCACAAGTATATTCAATAATTTCGCAAGTGTGCACTCAATTTTATTCATATGCAAATTAGCAATGGTTTGCCTAAATGACTCTGGAAGGGACTGTAAGATCAAATCGGTTTAGAGTTGAGCATCCATCATGAAATCTAGACTTTCAAATTCCTCAATGGAACGAATCATAGAATTCATGTGAGCTCCTACATCCTCACCTTCCTTCATATTAGCACAGGAAAGCCGCTTAGGTATCTCATACCTAGCGGTCCTACTTTGTTCACCAAACAACTTTTGTAAGTAAAGTAGGATTTCCTTTGCATTAGTGTACTTTTTATGTTGTCTGTGAAGTTCATTACTCATGGAAGCCCACATAATGTAACATGCTTGTAAGTCATCATCTTTCCATTTTGCAAAAGTATCACGTTCTTCTTGTCTAGCATTTGGTGGAAGGGGTCAGGGAGGACTTTGTTCCAAAACATGTAGAATGTGTTCAGAGGCTAAATCAACTTTTAGATTTCGTAGCCAATCAATTAAATTAGTTCCAGTGAGTCTATGGTTTTCGAGAATGATGCTTAGTGGGTTTGATGACCACATATTATCAAATTGCTATAAAATATAACAAGATTATTGGTTAAATGACATTGATAATTTTACCATTAGATTTGGTCTTTAATCATAATGGCCTCCCACTAACTTGGTGATTCCTACACTTCCAAAATAGGAAATGGAAATCACTTATTGGATGGATTTCTAGTGGGTGATGGAGTTCTTAATGAGTCACTAATATCCCTCAAGTACACATTGCCATTCTTGGAATATTGGTTCTCATTAAGTGGACAACCCTTGCCTATCATATCTCATATGAGATTCCATCAATCCGGCTTATAATGTTTAGAGAACTCAGGTACACATAATTACCATTCTTGGTCTCCTCACATTAGTTAGACCCACACCATTGAATCAATGTAATATATGGATTTGAACACTACAAACCTCAGGTACTCCTATTTGTCATTCTTAGCCCATAGTGTATCCATATACACCCACCATATCTCATGCTTCAAAATAACACTACATGAATCTCTTAATCCTTATGCACACCCCTCTGTATCCATAGCCGATGCACACAATCCTAAAACCATGCAAGTTATTGCTCAAATGGAGAGCCTAGACCTAAATTTAGTTTGGAAGATTTTTGGGTCTTAATTTAGGTCTCACTTTGCACATTAGCCAATTTATATACATATCACATACATATATAATATGGCATAAAATATAAATAGCAAGTTATAACTTATATATCACATATATACATAAAATGTGCAAGATGGATGCACAAATATGGAGTGATCATAGGCCTTTCCTAATCCTATTCTAACTCTTAGAATATACTATAGGCCTTGTCATCTTGGGCCTTGACATTTTGGGCCATGTCACCATGGGCCTTATTAACTTAGGCTATTTCACCTTGGACCTTGTGAGTATGGGCCTAAGAAAAGCCTTCAAGCATGAAACTCCTTGTCACCATCTCCATGGATCACCATCTTAAACACTTTAAGCTCCATGTCACAACTCTTGTGAATTACATTCAGTCCTTGGCATACCAAGGAAAATATTACATCCTAATTCTATTTAATTAACATTTAATTACATACCAAATAATAAAATTAATTATTATTATAAAACCAAGGATGTAATCTAAGTCCATGATCATTCCATGCATGTATTGCAAGCAAAAATAAAGTAAAATGCAACTCTTGCATGTCCGGATTAATTTGAAAAGCATGTAAGCATGAAGGAATGATATTTATAAATTTTTAAAGTGCTCCTCATGAGCTCCTCACGATTGGGAGGGGCGCTCATGAGCGGCGCAAACCCAAAGAGCAAAAGAGCAGCATACAGGCTGCTCATGACCCCAAGGCTACCCCTCATGATTGTGAGCACTCCTAAACCAATTTTTAACAATTTTTAACAAGTCTTAAGCCATAAAATTTGATATTAACATCAAGTATAATCACAATATTTGCAATTATAAATCAATTTAGCATGTGTTAAGTGCAAAAAGGGGCTCTAATACCACTGAAAGGAAATGATTATGCAACTTAGAAGTGTGGTGAACATAAGCCTCAGATAGGGTGAAATTTTAAATTTTTCACTTGCATAACCCTTCATCACATGAAGAATTCCAATCCCAAAAATCCAATTTACAATTAACATATAGCTAAATATAAAATCAATATGTGAACAACAACATAGGAATTCTAAGTTTCAAGAAAACTTACAATCTCTTCAGTTTGATGTAGACCACAAATATTCTACAAGATTTGGATCTTTTGGTTCAACTCTTGAATTAAATGCTTAGCCTCCTAAGTTTTAGGCCTTTATCTTGAAACACCAAAGCTTAGCCAATCGCCTTCTTACTTTGATTAAGCTTAGTAACAATGACCATATCTATTGACCCTTAGAAACTTGCACTAACTTAATTCTTTTACAAGAACACTTAGGGTTTTGTTTGTGCATGTGTTTCTTTCTTTTGTGCCTCAACACAAAGTTTTTCTAACCTCAGAAACATACCTTAGGTTATGTATGTAAATATTGAAAAAGCAAACCCTATCATATGATAAGTATACAACTCATCATGATAAGTATGCAAGTTGTATATCTAATTAGTGTATAAAAAGGTGTGTAGAGAATCAATACATCCCATGTATTATGTCTAAATTCATTCTCTACACATACTAATGTGATATACACCTTATCATAGCCATGGTCAACATTTTACACATTAGGGATAATGTATGCCTAACATAATAAATTTGACCATGTCATGTTCACATGGAATTGGGCTTGATAATTGGGCCAACATTTGGCTCAAGCCCAATCCAACATACAAATGGGCCTTGATAAGGTTCATGGACCTTCTCAATATCTTGGACTAATCTTTGGTCCAAAACCCTTTTGGGCCTAGGCCCAAACTTCTTGGGCCATTAATCCAAGTCCATTTAGAAATAACATACATTATTAATTTACTACTTTAATTAATATCTCATATTAATCAAGTGTAAATTAATAATTAAACCCTTGTTTGAATTAAATTTCATGATATGGTAGAATCATTACTCAAAGTATAAATCCATTTCTATTAATCTTAATTAATTGATTAAACTCTTTAATTAATAATTAGATTAACATTGTGATGATTTGGCAAAGCTCTTTTAGGTGTGACTTACTAGGTTCATGTTTAATGGGCAATGACATCAACACTTGATATTATTTGAAACTCATTTCAAGTCTAAATTTGAAAATCCCAATTATACACATTTAGTTCTCATAAGTTGTGAGTGACCCTTAGCATCGATATCACAACTACCCAATTAGAAATGAATGCATGCATTGATTGACATGAACCCATTGGTCATAATTACCGTGCACTAAAATCCATTCATTAGAAGATCCTAATATAGTCTAAAATCATGGTCTAGTCAAACTCTAATAGTTATATCATGTGACCTAATCTCAAGTTCTAATTCTTAATAAAACATAACCAACACTAAAACTCTTTTAGTTTGTGTCATGTTTGTCCTGGCCAGGAACTTATTCATCAAGAACAAATTAGATAGGAGAGGATCTTATCTCGGTCCACTCCAAGCAATGAACCCCATCTTTGTTGAACACTCGTCCCTATATTTAACAGACTAGAGCCACCACACACCATATACCCATGTATGATTAAGATAAGTAAGTAACTGGTAATAAACCTTAACCATTTAAATGTGGATGACTGTGTCAGCTCAGGTGAAAGGACTATAAGCACCATTATGACCTAGATTGTGATTATTGCCTATAAGTGAATATCCACGCAATCACAAGTCTAACGTCATGCTTGATCCACCCATCACATAAGTATCCACATGTCTATTCTAATATCTCATATCAAGTAGCATAAGACTCACTACCTCCTATTATTAGTAATACATACTAATCAAGGAAAATAGACAGAGGTGATAGTCTAATTAATATTACCCAAATATTAATTCACCGACTATGAGCATTTTATAGCATATGTACTAAATAAATTTGTCACTCATGTTATCAACTCTTGATAATAAATTTATCTAACATTATGCTAATGGATAAATATTTAATTAAATCAACACTTTAAATAATAGAATATTATTTTATTGCCATTTGGGATAATTTACAATGTCAAAATTGTGATTGGCCTCTAGGGCATATCACCTATGCTAACATTAGTGTGTATGCATGGCGTGACAATTATAATCTTGCTAATATGATGATGCAAAATGGCTACAAGAAGATCGTGGGTTAGCTCACGGTGAAATTTCCTATGTGTATGTATGTACGTGTGCATAAGGAAAGAAAAGAAAACAAAACGAACAAGCAGGGTTTGTGTAAAACCTACAAAATGAAAAAACCAAACATAACCAATCGCTCCTTCCATCCTTATCGCTTTACGCTATAGAGATTTCTATCCTAGGTAGGTTTTCAAATCATAGCCATCAGAGGACTATGGTTTTGCTCTTGGACTAGACTGTTTTAATTCATGATTATCAAACTTAAAAGGTAAACTAGAGAGCAATACCCAAACGTGCTCGTGGTAAATACACAATGTTAATGGGATGCCCAATTATCATGACACAAGTGGCGTCTATAGCTCGTGCATCCCCGTAAGCATATGAACTATAGTCAATAGAAGGGATCCAAGTTCGTGTTCCTTTTATCAACATTAGGTATGTTTACCAAAAAATATGAGTTTCATTCGATAGTTTACAATTTGATTCTTTTAGCATGAGCATCCACAATCTAGTCAAACTCTTGATTTATCCACTTAATTTGATAAGGACAAATGGATGACTTCCATAGATTCGATCATCAAAAGATGTCACTATTTTTTGGTCCTTACAAACTATCCAAATTGAAGCATATGATTCTTGTCATTCCTTGTGCATCAGGCTTACATAAGGTAAACATGGATCACACGAGTCTAAAGCGTGAACAGTCTATGACAACTGACATAATGAAAACAAATGGTTTCATACACTAGGGATGTCATATCATTTGTAAATGTTAGGTCAAATGGACAACATCAAGACAAGGATAACATGTAAGAGCTAAGTAGGATCCTAAGGGAGATTTCTACTAGTTTATGTATATGAGTTGTGATGGGCTTACAACTAAGGGCCCCTTTAGCAAGAATGCCTCCATATAACTAGGGTTACGAACTCTGGTCAGTGGGTCTACCATTCTTTTACTTACTCGAGAGAAAAATAGACCCCATTTTTTACTTGGGAGCCGGGTTGCATCAGTTTAAATCCTATAGCTCTCTTGATTGAGTAAAGGCTAAAGGTGATAATACCAATCTCGTCGCCCCATGACTCAAATGGAATCATGGTGGCAATGTTATTCAGCATTATCGAGGGTTTAGGGACCAAAGGTGCACATGGTGAGTGTAGTGAAATGTAGTTATGTTGTAGTGAAGGTGAATAAATAAGTTATACATAATAAGAAACAATCTTTCATCCATAACCCTCGAATTAGTAGTCCCTAATGGAGTCGTAAAAAACTTGTACGCACCGCGCTTTCAATAAAGAGGGACGATTTTACATGAGATTGGAATGGGACACAAGATCATTGTGATATCAAAGCACACAGGCTAATGGCGACTATCTATCGATTGATATTATTTATGGGGGGGTCTGCTTAAACAGACTTTGTAGATTGGAGTCGTCACCCGATTTAATTCGGGAGAAAGTGGATTAAGAATCCACTTCCTTAACCAAAGAATCCGAGTTTAGGGGGTAGGAGTTACTTATCCGAACACGCTGCTTATTTATTCACTACTTCACCCTAGTTTTGGTTTTATGATGCATTTACCACAATTGATCATTAATCATTTTAAATTGGAAATTGAAAGTGCGGGATAAGGATAATTGGATTGATGAGTATTCATCACAGAATAAATAACTAAACAAGCATTCATCAACCAAATAGATAATTACGGAAACAAGTAAGTAGCACATAGCACACAAGCATGCAGGAAATGATGGACAAAGATAAACACACAAATAAACAAAATAGAAAGAAAAGGGGAAAGGGATTAAGGATTAAAACCCACAGAGAAAGCCTATTCTAATAAATACATCCAAAATAGAAAAAGGGGGAAATCGGGATTAAGGATTACATCACTTTAGAAACTCCCTATCCTATTAATTACATAAAAATGGGAAAAAAGAAATAATAAAAAAACCTATTCTAATAAACCTGCAAAATAAGGGTTAGCTTTCACACACATGCAAGCACACATCATACTTAAGGCAATTTTATATTTAATTTATCCATAATTGAAATAGTAAATGATAACAAAAGTAATTAAGCAAATAAACAAACAAGGATACTAATGAAAATGCATGATGCAAGATTTTTGAATTTATATATTTTTCGTTTAAAGTCGTCGTATTTATTATATAAAAAAAGGACTTTATGATAAAGCAAATGCAAAGAAATTAAAATAGAAAAATGAAAATGATGAAAGTAATAAAATAAAATAATAAAGATAATGAAAGTGCGAATAATATAATAGAAATGATAAAAATGCTATTCTTACCATAAAAATATTAACTTTATGAAACAAATAGTAAATTTATCAAACCAAACAATAGAAATGGGAATAATAATAAACATGCAAATAAAAATAATAACAATGTAAATGGAATAATAAAAGGTATAATAAAAAAAATTATTTTTCCCATAAAGATGGTAACTTTATGATAGGAATCATAAATTTATTGAAAACAGATAATGAAAATAATAAAACGTAGAATTAAAATAATTAAAGTGATAAAAATGTCATTTTTACCATAAAAATATCAACTTTATGATAAAAATGACAACTTTACCAAAAAAAGGACATAAAGATAACAAAAATAATAAAAATGATAAAAAATAATAAAAGTGCAGAATTTAAATAATTAAAGTGATAAAAATGGCAACTTTACCAAAAAGGCATAAAGATAGCAAAAAAATAATAAAAAACAATAAAAATAGTAAAAATACAGAAATATTAATAAAAATAAATAAAAATTCAGTATTGAATAAATTAAGACGATAAATGTGTCATTTTTACCATAAATATATTAGTTTTATGATAAAAATGACAATTTTCCCATAAAGGCATAAAACTAACAAAAATGGAAAAAATGCTATAAAAATAATAATATAAACAATTGAAAATGACAGAAATAAATAAGTAAAAATGATAAAGGTGTAACTTTTACCATAAAAATGTTAACTTTATATTAAAAATGACAAATTTACCATAAAAGGCATAAAAACAATAAAAATAAATAAAAACACAGAAATAAATAAATTAAAATGATAAAGTGACATTTTTACCATAAAATATAAACTTTATGATAAAAATGTCAAATTTACCATAAAAAACATAAAAGCAACAAAAATAGTAAAAATGCAATAAAAATGCAGAAATATTAATAGGAATAAATAAAAATATTAAAATGGTAAAAATGACATTTTTACCATAAAAATGTGAAGTTTATGATAAAAATGTCAAATTTAACATAAAAAGCATAAATATAACAAAAATAGTAAAAATGCAATAAAAATGATAAAAATGCAAAATTATTAATAGGAATACATAAAAATGACAGAAATAAAAATATTTAATCAAAATGGTGCAAGAACAAAAATAAAAATGCTTACTTTACACCAAAATATCCATTTTTTATATAAACGGAAAAATGATGCAAAAATGATGGAAAATGAAAAAAATGAATGTAACCACTCCCAGATTCACCCTAACTACCCACTTCCCCAACATATCTTATATCCAAACTTCAATATCACCATAAAAATCACAACTTCATTAAAATAATAAATATTCACAATAAAATGTATAAAAATGCAAAAAATGATTAAAATGGAAGAGATGAGATAAAGAAGAAGATAAAAATGTTATTTTTAATTAAAAATGATTTGGATATCCTCAGAGGGATTGGGTAGTTACCCTTATCGCATGCTTTGACTTAGTTGGGGTTCGGTTTGAATTTATGGGTCTAAATCCTAAGAGAAAATGATTTTTGGTTTGTGTGTTTAGGTGTAAATGGTCTCCAATTGCTTTAGGAGAGAGTGAGAGTCCAAATCATCCAAAATGGTATGAGTTTCTCCCTCTATGAGTGAGTTTTTTTTAAAAATGTGCCAAAATCCTCCTAAAAATGGGAAAATTCAGATTTTTAAGCACACAGGTTCTAGACCCACGCTCTTAGGTCTTGGACCTATGAGCTTGGATCTTAGACCCACGAGCATAGGTCCTAGACCCACGCAACCCAATCATGGGTTGGAGGACCTATGGATGTGGGTTAAGGACCCACACTTGTGGGTCAGCCCCATCTTATGGGCTTTTCACACATTTTTTGGCTCTTTTTGGGCCCAATTTGGGCTTTTTGAGGTTTTGTGTATTTGTTTGGTTTATTTTGGGTTTATTTTTTATTTCTTTGTGTTTTTTTTTAGTCTCTACATGCTTGAGAAAACTCTTGAATGAGCTTTCCCCTTGTCTGACTGATAGGAATCCTTCATCATTGGACTTTTTAAGGATTTTCTTGGGTATCAACAACTAGGTTGATACATTTTCAAATTTGGAATATTCTAAACTTGGAAAGCACCCATTTTGACAAGTTTTCCTTTTTGGACAAGGACAAGGAGAGGCAGACAGTTTTAGGGCCCGATTTGACCACCGAAGGTCAAAATTTGACTTTTTGCAAATGGGACCCACAGAAATTTTAGAAGATAGTTTCAGACTGAAATTTAACTCTAGGAGCTTTGTTTGACTACTAAAAAGTCCCGTTAACCAAAGCTTGACTTTTATTAAAACCAAACCAAAAATTATAGAATACAGAATGTAAATAGCCCTTACATAGGACTATACTTATTGGTTTAGAAGACATGACTCGGGTAAACTTCTCTCTTATTATTCTTCTCAAACCTCTTACTCAACACCAAAATGGTCGAATAAAGGTTTAATCAGGGTTTGGTTAAGGTTTCCAAATGGTGTAATTGGTAATTAGGTAAGGTTTTAATGGTTCGGTTGATTCTGAAATGGCTTGAATGTCAATTATGAAAATGCCCTGGGAGGGGGGGGGGGGGGAGTGAATAGGGCGATATTGAACAAAAATCAAAACTTAAAAACAAATAAGCAAAAATTGAAAGAATGTTAAGAAGCAAGAATATTGAGAAGGAAGAATGATGAACACAATAATTTAAGGAGTTTGGATTCTCAACAATCCTATGGCTCTACCTAACTTATCCCCAAGTTAGGATTTTGAATCACACAGAATCTTGTTCACAAGATTGAGTATACACAAGAGTTTAAGGCTCACTCTTTAAACCTTACAAATAAGAGTTTCAAGGCTCACTCTTTCAACCTTACAAACAAGAGTTTCAAGGCTCACTCTAAAACCAATTCCCAAGTGTTTTAATGGCTAAACACTTAAACCAATTCCTTTAGAATAGAATCTCACTTCCTGTTATCTAAACCCAAAAAATAAAAGAACAAGAATATTTATTCTAACACTCACCAAACTCTCACAAGAGTTTATCAAATACAAGAATGAATTAAAGAGAATTGTTGAGCTTAATTGAATGCTTTAAAGTATATAATGAATAAACAAGTTTATTAACCTCTAAATGATCTTCAAAGGTTTTATTTATACTTGAGAAATTCAATTATAGCTGTTAGAAACCATGATTTTGTTTCCAATAAATTCAAACTTCATTTGAATGAAATTTGGACTTTTGAGTTGTAATTTGTCAAGTCCCGGTCAGGATATCATCAATCCTAGTCGGGATGCTTCAGAAGTACCAGTTTTTAGCCATTTTATACTTGAATTTTCCTAGTCCCGGGCATGGTCCCGGTCGGGATGAAGCTCGGGATGAGTTCTAGATGTTTTCTTGAGTTTTGGTACAATTCCGTCCCGGTCGTGCAACTTGGTCCTGGGCAGGACTGACTGGTCCCTAGCATGGTCCAGGTCAGGTCTAGGATCATGATTAGTACTGTCCAAAAATTTAATTTGCTCGATTAACTCCTAAAAATGTGCATATTGTCCCGGGTGATGTGCTGGTGGGGAGGCACTCAGGATAGGAAATCTAATATTGAAATGACCTTGAAGACAATTGAATCACCTATAATTTGTTCATGAAATATAGATATTTTTCTTATCTTTCCATATCATTTTGAATTACCTCAATCGAACTTCTGTGGCTCAAGATATTGCTGAAATACTAAGAGCTACGCAACCTAAAACGAAAGTTGTATATGCTAGCTTTGATTAACGATTTTCAGACCCAATTGAACTTGGATTTTGACAAGTGAGATCAATTCAGAAAGCTTATTATATATACTTCAAATGTCAAGAAGATCACTTTCTCATTATAAAGCTCTAAGGATGTCAAAAGCCTCCCTTAATCTCAGTGGTCGAATCAGCCCAAAAGCATACTTTTCAATCCCATACTCCATTTTGACTTCCAATTGAGTCCTAACTTATACACACTTTAAAAAAAATTAAATGCTCAAAATTAAGTTTTTTAAGATCAAAATCAAGATTGATCATTGCTAAGGTCAACAATCTCCCTTTTTTTTTATTTTGACAAAGTTATTTTGAGTTTGAGAGAATAATATAAACTGAAGTGTATGATAATTTGAATTAAATGAATTTTACTCCCCCTAAATATATGCATATCATAAAAATAATAACTATAAGGAGTAAGAAATTCAAATAAATAAAAATTAATGAGAAGTATATATTTCTTTATTTCTCCATTTGTTTGGCATGATAAGAAATATAAATTTTAAAATTTATCTCCTTTTGTTAAAAAATAACAACATTAAATACTTAACAAAATATTTAAGAAACATAAACATGGTAGAAGAAAAATTTTACTAAGATATTGCATCACAAAAATAGTACATAGAACTAAAACAATGAAAAAACATGAAAGTTCAACTTTCAAAAAAAAAAAAATCCCCCTTTCTGAAAGGCTAAATAAAATTATGTAAGTAAGCAAAATAAGGCTTAACATCACAGATATTAAAACATGATAACATGATCATTAATTATCATAAAACTTGCCACACTTACAATGCATGTAACAAATAATAAAGAAATAAATAATAATAAATAATAATCACAAAAACAATTAAGCAAACTCATATTTTTCTCCCCCTTTGGAAAAATAGAAAAGAATTAAAGAAACAAGAATTAAGAAAAATAATATTGCATTAATAAAAAGATAAGAGTACATTGATATTTGAAATATCAATTGTAAACAAGAAATATCCATGATAAAAACCAACAGCTCCTAGCTCATAAATTGAAAATCAACCAAACATAAACTAACACAAAATAGTCTTAAATAAAAACTAATAGCTCAAAGATTCAGAAACCAAAAATATACTGAAAATAAACAAAATAGATACTGACGAGCAAACAAAGAAAAATGACATAAAAAGAATCTAGTTTTGAAGAGGAGATGGAGGAGGATAAGTGAAAGTCGCATATGAGTAGGAAACACTTAATGCTCTAAAAATAATTAATTTATTGAAAATAAAGTTCAATAAAAAATATTAAGATCAAAATCAAACACTTAAAAAGAATCAAATTAATTACCTAAAATAATCAAGGCAATATTATAAGCACAACATGCTTTCATATGAAAATAAGCCCAACCATCAATTTACTAATTTAAACAAACAATTAAGATAAACTAGAACCACCAATCATGCCTAGTTCATGCTTAATGAAATTCATTCTCTCTTCATTGAGAGGTTTGGTGAAAATATCTGCAAGTTGATTATTTATATCAACAAATTCAAGCAAGATATCACGATTTTGAACATGATCACGCAAGAAATGATGTCTAATATCTATATGTTTGGTTCTAGAATGATGAATGGGATTTTTGCTAAGGTTTATAGCACTTGTATGATCACATTTGATTGGAATGTGATCAAGTTTAATGCCATAGTCCATTAATTGTTGTTTTTGCCACAAAACTTGTAAACAACATAAACTTGCAGCAATATATTCTACTTTTGTAGTGGACAAGGCAACCGAAACTTATTTCTTACTAAACTAAGAAACTAAACATTGTCCTAAAACTTGAAAAGTTCTAGAAGTGCTCTTTCTATCTAGTAAACTACTGGCAAAATCTACATCCAAATAACTAATCAAGTCAAAGGATGAACTTTTAGGATACCAAAGTCCTAAATGCAAACTTCCACTTAAATATTTGAAAATTCTTTTGATTGCATTCAAATGGGACTCTCTAGGACTAGATTTAAATCTAGCACACAAAAAAGTAGTAAACATAATATCGGGTCTATTAGCAGTTAAATAAAGAAAGGATCTGATCATACCTCTAAATCATTTTTCATCAACCGGTTTGCCACTCTAATCCTTGTTGAGTTTGGTGGTGGCACATATTAGAGTTTTACTTGATTTGACTCCATCCATGCCAAACTTCTTGAGAATGTCTCTCACATATTTAATTTGATTGATGAAATCCCATCTTTACGTTGCTTGATTTGAAATCCAAGGAAGAATTTGAGCTCACCCATCATACTCATCTCAAATTCTCTTTGCATTAACTTAGAGAATTCCTCACACAAGCAATAGTTAGTAGGACCAAAAATAATATCAACAACATATATTTGAATAATAAGTAAGTCATGTTTGGATTTCTTTATGAAAAAACTTGTGTCAACTTTTCCTTTAGAGAAACCTTTCTCTAATAAAAAGTTGCTTAATCTTTCATACCAAGCTCTAGGAGCTTATTTCAATCCATATAATGCTTTCAAAGTCAAAACTTTCAAAACCCAGAGGTTGTTCAACATACACCTCTTTTTCAATAAAACCATTTAAAAATGCACCTTTTACATCCATTTGATATAATTTAAAATTTCTGAATGATGCAAATGCAAGTAATATTCTAATAGCTTATAACCTTGCAATGGGGGCAAAGGTTTCATTATAATCAATGCCTTCCTCTTGTTTATAACCTTTTGCTACTAGCCTTGCTTTGTTCCTAGTTATGACACCTTGTTCATTCATCTTATTTCTAAACACCCATTTGGTGCCTATAATAGGATGATGCTTTAGTCTAGTAAATAAAGTCCAAATTTTATTTCTCTCAAATTGATTTAACTCATTTTGTGTATTAAGGACCCAAAATTCATCACTCAAAGCATGATCAACATTTTTGGGTTCAATTTGAGAAATGAAGACTAAAATAACAATAGACTTAAGTTGAGATCTAGTTGTTACCCCTTTTATAGTATCACCGATGATGAGGTCTTGAGGATATGCTTTCTTGAATTGCCAATCCTTTGAAAGGTCATCCTTCAAGGTAGGTTGAGGCATCTCCTCATATTCTTTCTTGTTAGAATTTTCAATTTCCAAGGGTTTTCTAGTGTTTTCTTCTTGAGTATTCTCATCCACAAGTTCACCTGTATCATCATCAATACTACAAAAATCCTTTCTTGGATCAAGTGGGTTAGACTCATCAAATACAACATGCATTAATTCTTTAACTACTAGAGTTTTTTTATTAAATACTCTACATGTTTTACTACATGTGGAATAGCTTAGGAATATTCTTTCATCGGCTTTAGAGTCAAATTTTCCAAGATTATCTTAGGTATTTAATATAAATCACTTGCATCCAAATACTCTTAGATATGAGATTTTGAGTTTTCTATTGTTCCAAGGCTCATAAAAAGTTTTATTTAAAATTGGTCTTTTGAAAACTCTATTTGAAATATAACACGATGTGTTAACGGCTTCCGCCCAAAAGTATAATGGTAAGTTATACTCATGAAGCATTGTTATAGCCATTTTCACTAGAGTTCCATTTTTCCTTTCAACCACCCCATTTTGTTGAGGAGTTCTAGGAGAAGAAAATGTATGTGAAATACCATTTTCATTACAAAAGATTTTGAAAAATTCATTTTCAAATTCGGTTCCATGATCACTTATAATTGAAGAAATACAAAAACCTTTTTCTTTTTGAATTCTTTTTGCAAAATTTTCAAAAGCTTTAAAAGAATCATTCTTATGAGAAAGAAAACACACCCAAGTAAATCTAGAGTAGTCATCAACCAATACATATGGATAGTGCATTCCACCGAGACTAACAACTATAGTTGGTCCAAACAAATCCATATGTATAAGTTCAAGTGGTCTAGAAGTTGACACTACATTCTTAAGCTTAAAAGAGGACTTGGATTGTATTCCCTTTTGACAAGCATTACAATGTTTATCCTTAGTGAATTCAAGTTATAGTAAACCAATCATAAGCTCATGTTTACAAAGATCATTTAAAAGCTCAAAATATGCATGTCCTAACCTTCTATGCCATGTCCATGTGTCATGAGAAATAGCCATCAAGCATTTAATATCCTTGTTGTCAATTTTATTCAAATCATTAACATGGACAGTATCAACTCTTTCACCACTGAAAATTACCTTGGCTTCATCAAGGCTACTAACAAAGCAATTCTTAGGATAGAAAGTGACTTTATTTGCCATATCACATAATTGACTTATACTTAATAAATTGTGTTTGAGACCATTAACAAGCAATACATGATTTCTAGATAAGGATTGAGAATTACCAATTTCTCCAATACTAATATTCTTTCATTTTGCATTGTCCCCAAAGGTAATGTGTCCTCCATCCTTAGCATCAAGCTTCTTGAATTGCTCTTTGTCTCCGATCATGTGTCTTGAACATCACTATCAAGATACCATTTACTTTTTATTCTCATGGACTTCAAGCACACCTACGAAACATAATTCGTACACTCTTTTGAACCCAAACCTTAATTAGTCTAGGTCTGTTAGTTTCAAAGTAATTTGAGGGTAGCAATTGCAAATATAATTTTTGATAGAAGCATACATTGCTAGAGTGACATTTGGTCATGCAATAAAAACATTCAACATTCACAAATTTATTTCTTCTAGGATGATATACTTTCCTAGTATTTGAATCATGCTTTGTGCGTTGTGGTAATGAATGCTTCCTATAACTCTTTTGAGTCATAGTGTGAGACATACATTAACAATGACAATGTGTATTTTAATAGGTTTATGTAACATGTTTATGTACATTGTGTTGTGTAGCATGCCTATTATAATTGTGTCTAGTGTACATATAAGATGTCTAGGTTATAGTGCTCTAGTTTGAGTCTTACCTCTTTGTGTCAATGGAGGTTGAGTCTTATGAGACCTTCCCTTATTATTTGACACATGAGACCTTTTAGCTTTAAAAGCTTCAGTCTCCTTTTTTGTATGTAGATGCAATAGAATCATGTGCTTTAACAAAGTTAATATATGATGATGATAAAGGAGTCATTCCGTTTTTGTATCCGATTCTATGAATATCTCCATGAAATTTTTAAAAATCAAGATGACTATCTAAAGTTTCTTTTCCCTTCTTGAATTTTGAAATGGAATTTTTTAACTATGAGACCTCTTTAAAAAGTTTATGATTTTCATCATTTGCTTTCTTAAGTTGGTCTTCCAAGGAACTTGAATATTCCAAATCATTTGCAAGTTTTTCATTTGACTTAGCAAGTTTAGAAAACTCATTTTTCAAGTTTTTGAATTCCTTGGATAAGCTAGTTAACTCATGCTTGTAATGCTTCTTCTTAGAAAGTAAGCTTTTGCATTTAAGCAAGAGTTTTCTTATAATAGAGCTCTCATCATCATCATCACCACCACCATCATCATAGTCATATTCACAATCATCACAAGATGAGTTAGAAGTATAAGGTACCTCATTTTTGTCTTCAAGAGCCATAAAGCAAAGGTTAGCCACTTCTTGTTGTTCCTTTTCCCTTTCTAATTCAGAGGAGTCATCCCAAGTAACTTTAAAAGCCTTCTTCCTATCCCTTTCTCCTTTGTTATTGAACTTGAGTTTGGGGCACTCACTTCAGATATGACCCGGTTTCTTCCATTCATAGCAAGTAACTTCTTTGGTTTTCTTCTTACCATCAAAGAATGGTCTAAGAGAAGAAATATTTTGAGATTCACTCCCCATGGTCTTGACTTCTAGTAATTAAGTTCCTGGAATTCAAGCTCTGATACCAAGTGAAAATGCCCTAGAAGGGGGGTGAATAGGGCTATCGAACAAAAATCAAAACCTAAAACAAATAAGCAAGACTTGAAAGAATACTGTTCAGATTCTCAACAATCTTACATCTCCACCTAACTTATCCCCAAGTTAGAATTTTGAATCACCCATAATTGTATTCACAAGATTGAGTATACACAAGAGTTTAAGGCTCACTCTTTCAACCTTACAAATAAGAGTTTCAAGGCTCACTCTTTTAACCTTACAAATAAGAGTTTTAGGGCTCACTCTAAAACTAATTTCAAAGTCTTTTAATGGCTAAACACTTAAACCAATTCCTTTACAATAGAATCTCACTTCCCGTTTTCTAAACCTAAAAAATAGAAGAATAAGAATATTTATTTTAACACTCACGAAACTCTCATAAGAGTTTATTAAATACAAGAATGAATTAAAGAGAATTTTTTAGCTTAATTGAATGCTTTGAAGTATAAAATGAATAAACAAGTTTCTTAACCTCTAACTGATCTCCAAAGGTTATATTTATATTTGAGCAATTCAAGTATAGCTGTTAGAAACAATGATTTTGTTTTCATCAAGTTCGAACTTCATTTGCATGAAATTTGGACTTTTGGGCTGTAATTTGTTAAGACCCGGTCTGGATATCATCAGTCCTAATTGGGATGCTTCAAAAGTAGCCATTTTTAGCCATTTTATATCTGAATTATCTAGTCTCGGACATTGTCCTAGGGGGGATGAGTTTTGGAAGTTTTCTTCAGTTTTGGTGCAATTCGGTCCCAGTTGTGCAACTTAGTCCTAGGCGGGACTGACTGGTCCCTAGCACGATCCTGGTCCGGACTGGAATTAGGATTAGTACTGCCCAAAAAATTAATTTTCTTGATTAACTCCCAAAAATGTGCATATTGTTCTGGGTGATGTCCCGTTTGGGAGGCACTCGGGACAGGCAATCTAATCTTCAAATAACCTTGAAGAAGATCGAATCAACCTATAGTTTCTTCATTAAACTTGTAGATATTTATCTTAATCACCTCAATTGGATTTCTGTGGCTCAAGATATTATTAAAATTCTAAGAGCTGTGCAACCTAAAATGAAAGCTAAATATGCCAACTTTGACTGAAGATTTGCAAACCCAAATGAACTCAGATTTTGACAAGTGAGCTCAATTTAGGAATCTTATGATGTCAACTTAAAATTTCAAGAAGATCACTTCCTCATTATAATGCTCTAATGATTTCAAAAGCCTCCCTTAATCTCAGAGGTTGAATCAGTCCAAAAGCATACTTATTAATCTTGTACTCCATTTTGACTTCTAATTGAGTCCTAACTTATACACACTTAAAAAAAAAAAATTAAATGCTCAAAATTAATTTGTTAATATCAAAATCAAGATTGATCATTGTTAAGGTCAATAAATTCTCTTCATCAAACTGATTGCCTGGTGAGACATTTTAGCTTTTTTGTGATCAGTTATTAGAATTTTGAAAAACGAACCCAATAGTTTACCTCCTGCTTTAGAGGAATTTGTGTGCTCTTACCAAAACATTTGATAAAAGAGTTATGAATTTTATGTTATGGTCATCACACACAAATTCTGACAAAGTATAAAAATAAACTTCAGAGTACATAGATCATACCTGAGTTCATTTTTGCTTATCATTTTCTATTGCTTCATGTGAACTCAAACTTGAAAACATAGGTTAGTACAACAATTTGTTTGAAATTGAAATTAAAATAAGTCTGCAGACTTATGAGTCCTCACACTCTTATAGGTTGTTCGCAAGATCGTTATGAATTGTTCGCAAAGAATATGAGTCCCAACGACTCCGACATTGAATTGAGTCCCAACGACTCCGACATTGAATTGAGTCCCAACGACTCCCACATTGAAATGAGCCCCAATGAATCCCATAATGAAATGAGCCCCAACAAATACCACATAGAAATGAGTCCCAACGACTCCCATATAGAAATGAGTCCCAATGACTCCCACTTTAAAATGAGTCCCAATGACTCCCATATAGAAATGAGTCCTAATGACTCCCATATAGAAATCAATCTCAATGACTCCCACATAGAAATGAGTCCCAACGACTCCAATATAGAAACGAATTCCAACAACTTCCATATAGAAAAGAGTCCCACGACTCCCACATAGAAATGAGTCAGTCAAAATCCAAATATAAACTTATTAAACACTGGGGATTTGAATTTTTGAAAATTTTTTTAAATAAAAATTTTTCTTAAGAAAGGATTATTGAAAAGAGACTGTAAGATAAATATGACTGCAATTTTTTATTTGAAAAGAAAACCTATTTGGGAATTTATTTTATTGAAAATATATGAAAATATGATGAAAATATGCAATAAAAAAGGAAAGAAGCACTTACCTACGAATTTTTACTTTGCCGAGAGTTTTTTGCACTTTCAGGGGCATTTTTATAATTTCACCTTCTAGATTTCCGTATATATCCACATATCCATATCTTATCCATTTTATTCATAAAACCTTATCCAAAAACTCTCTAAAAATCCTTTGAGCACTCTGTAACTTCAAATGGCACAATAGAGAACTCTAACAGAATTCGGATGAAATTCAGTGCATCCTTTGTCAAAGAAATGACGAGGATTATAACTTCCAACAATCAAATTACTTCAAGGAGAAGCTCATCCATTGCTCTACAATCTCTCTAAGCTCATTTGCTCATATTTGATTATTTTTCTTACAATTCTTTTAATATTAAAAGTACCCATGCACCGAGGAACTTGATTTAGGTTAGGTTTGATTTTTAGGATGTGTTTAAGTTGGATTTTTATATGTTTGGGTGAATTTTTTGAAAAAGGATTATGATTAGTCAGTTTTGGCGCATGAACAGCTAGATTTGCCCTCTTAATAGCCAGTTTTGGCTATGTTTTTTGCCTAGTTCTTAACATGAATAGTCGTATTTGCATGATGAACTAGCTGTTCATTATTTTTTGATGAATTTTAGTTCTTTTTTGGTGAAGGATGGCTAGGGTCTTAGTTCCAGGTGTTTTGGTGTTTCAGAGAGACAAATTTACACTTATAAAAGGTGGTGGAAAGCTTGGATTAGCATGTGGATGGTATAAAGAACTTTCGGATGCTGTTCGAGCTCAGATTTCTATGACAGGCTTTGATGACTTTCTATCGATCCTTCCTTATGAGTCTCGTCACACTAAAAACTTGGTTGGTCTTCGAGCATTAATCGAGAGATGGCAAAAAACCACACAAAAGTTCCATTTTAACCTTGGCTAGATCACCATCGATCCAGTCGATTTCCACCTGATCACTGGTTTACCATTCACTGAAGTACAAGTACCCTTCGACTATTGTTTGTATTCTCCTTGCCTTGATAATGAGAGCAAGAGATACATTAGTCAGTTATTAGGTCGTCCATTTGCTTCCCTCGATTTTCAGGGCAGAGTGGTGCTTCGATATTCTAGTATATATGATGCTTGTTAAGATTATACTCCCACCATTGATTTCAAAATGGATCAGCTTGCTCGGTGTTTTCTTCTCTTCCTTTTTGGCTCATGTGTGTTCTACAATAGCGAGAGTAATGTGGATTTATACTTTCTACCTGTTCTTCATGACTTGGATGCAGTTAGGAGCTATAACTGGGGTTGTGCTGCGCTCGCATACCTTTATGGTTACTTGGTTAAGGTCTGCAGAAGTTATACTCACCTTAGTGGTTTATGGAGAGCTCTAGAGGTAAAGTCTTTGTACTTTTTACTATTACGCTCTTTTTTATTCTTTATTGACATGTCTGATTAACTTTTCATTCTGCACAGATCTAGGCATATAAGTATGGCATCTTTCCTCTGCCTTAGATGGAGCATAATGATGATGATGTCCCTAGCATTCCCTGAGGAGCTTGGTATCTGAGTGTTCATATAGGGACTTCAAAGAATTTTTTTTAACATAAAAACTGCCTAAATAACCTAAGCTTTCATGAAGTAAGTTCCTGCAAAAGAAAGAAAAATTTAGCTAGTATTCTTGTCAATTTAGCTAGTAGTCTTGTCTTTATTCATTTAATTTTACCTTTATTTGATAGTTGTGCCTCAATCCAGTCGGGGTTGATGTTAGCACACTTAGACTTGTTGGTGCTTTGCAAATGAGGTGAGTTTTGCTCAAGGATCTTTTCTATAGGAGCTAGTTCCTTAGTGAGCGAGTCTGGCATTGGTGGCTTGGTCCTACAAGTCAACGTGTACCTCACCTTCCACCATCTACTATGAATTCTACTAAGATAGTTTATGATAGCGATTTAGAGCTTTCTTTGATAGGCTTTCTATATGACATGTTCTTGGAGCCTTTTGAGGAGCATGCCTATGTTCACTTCATTCAGACATATATGCTACACATCGTACCTGTTAATGTATATCCTATTGGATAGAGCATGTGTAGACGGAGGGGTTTAGCGCGCGCCCAAGTTTATTGCAACCGCGACACTGTTTGAGCTCAGGGCTCTAGGGAACACACTAACCATTGTCACAAAGACATAGCGTGGAGATGAGGAGTCGCCACCCAGGGTAATAACTGGGACAAATCGAAAGTGGTGGTAACTCGATTCTCTAATACAAGCTAGCACCACAACTAGGAGTTCTGGATACGGAATACCAACTTCTTTTAGTCTTGTGTTCATTTA
>CATIWM010163197.1:0-32661 GCA_949671775.1 Mallotus repandus | reverse complement strand
TTATGTTTGGGAGTGGAAAGGTGGCAGATTAGTGAGGACGGATTCAAGCCCAAAGTCTATAGCCAAAGAGATCCTTCGCAGTTTGGAGAAGAGACCGATCAATCCGCTTTACTTGGAAGCTACACCAACACCAGTCACACAGACCGAAAAGATGGAACAAGGAAACTAGACCCTAGAGGACATCAAAGCAGCATTAATAGAGGACATGAGAGCAATGATGCAAGATGAACTGAGACAAGCCCTGGCTGGATTAATGCCACCACCTGTTGCTGCACCTGCACTCGCTGCTGCTGTACCTCCTGTTGCTGCCAACCCACCAATGGTAGATGCAGCACTCGACAATGCTGGAGGGCAACCAATGAATGCTGCTAGGAATACACTAAAAGTTGAAATAAAGTTGGAAGATGCTGAGAACTACATGATTGAGAAAGCAAAAAGGGAATCACTTGAGCAAGTTCAAGAGCTGGAATCCAAGCAGATGAAAGCACTGACTCAGAAGATGTCCAAGATGGAAGAATTGATGAGAGGACAGAGCATGGGATATTCATTTGGTTTTGATGATATGATGCAATTTGAGGAAGATAGGCTACCAGATAAGTTCAAAATGCCCCAGCTACAGAAGTTTGATGGTACCGGAGACCCAAGGATCCATCTTAGTCAATACACAACTACTATGAGCACCACGAAAGCTCCTTTGTCCATAGTCACCAAGCTGTTTGTAATATCCTTCGAAGGGATGGCTGTTAATTGGTATCATGGGTTAGAGAAGTCTATTCGAGCTGATTGGAGAGAGTTGTGCACGTCTTTTCTAAAAAAGTATGATCATAACACTAGGCTGAGGGTATCTATCAGAGATTTGGAATTGACTAAACAGAAACCCAATGAATCCTTTTCGAATTTCCTAACTAGATTCATGAACAAAGCAAGATTAATGAAAAATAAGCTAGCTGAGAAGGATCAAGTTAGGATGATTGTTCGGAATGTGTTGCCTAATTTGGTCGAAAGGTTATAAATGAACCCTAAGACATTTTTAGACCTTTATGATGATGGGTTACAGGCTGGGGAGATTGAAAGTGAGAAAAGGAAGACTGCTAAAAACACTGGAGCAAGGAACTACCCAACTGGGGGCATACAACAAGGAAATACCAGTCGAGCTGTAGAAGTCCATGCTATTCAGCAACCAAGGAGATTCTCAAACTTCAACCAACCCTTATCCAAAATCCTAAACCGTTTGATCCAAAAAGGCCTCCTTAGACCCTTAACCACCTCAAAACCACCAAACCCAAACCTCCCTAGTTTCGACCCAAACAGTTATTGTAAGTTTCACCAAGTCCCTGGCCATCCTACTGACTCATGCATATGCTTTAAACATGAAATCCAAAACCTCATAGACTCTGGGAAAATCACAGACCCTAGGAAACCAAATCCAAACCCAAACACCAAGAATAATTCTTTCCCAAACTACCAAAATGTTCCACCCTCAACTACCATGATGATTGACTTAGGAGTTAGTGAGGAAGAAGTACTAAGCTCCTTTGAGGACCTAGACCTTAAGACTAATGAGAATGCTCCTGATGCCCCTAAACAATCCCAGAGAGGAGTGGAAGATTTATTGGGCCAACCTTCTTGCAAGTTTGATTATAAAGTATTTTACTCTAAACCCCCCTCTTATGATATTCCTATTGAATCAATCACACCTGGAGGATGGGGTGAAGATTTTGATGATGTAAGCTTGTCAGGAAGAAAATAAAAATGCATGGTTGAAGTATGGAAAGATGGAAAGAAGGATCGAACTGTTGAGGTTATTGACATCTGGTACAATTCTGATGAAGAAGGCACTGAAGGTTACAATGTATGGGTTGACAATCCAGAAATTAGCCATGTTACTAGGAGTGGCAAGGGCTATAAACTGGTGGAGAAAGTTATGGCGAGGGAAGAAGTGGTTGAAGAAGAAGATTCAGACGAACAGGGTGATAATTTAATTCTTGAGCAGCTTAAGAAGGCGAAAGCAAATGTGAGTATTTGGGAGCTCTTAATGCATTCAAGTAGCCATCGAAAGGCTTTGGTTAAGGCTCTAGCCAAAATGAACATTGAAATAACTACAACCCCGGAGGCCATGGTAGCTAGAGTTACAGAGAAAAAGCATGGTGTTATTACTTTCTCTGATGAAGATTTGCCTATGGACGAAAGGAATCATAATAAAGCCTTATTTATTCCAGCCAAGGTGAAAGGGAAAAAGACTAATTATGTGATGGTGGATGATGGGTCTGTAATTAATGTTTGCCCATTATAGATCTTGCCTAATTTGGGAGTGAAAGTGGAGGATTTGGCAAAATCAGACCTTGTGATCAGAGCTTACGATGATAGCATAAGGAACGTAGTAGGAACATTTGTGGCTCCTGTAAAGACGGGGCCCATAGAGGTAGTTGTGGAATTTATTGTGTTAGACATTCCTGTCACCTATGCTTTACTTTTGGGCAGGCCTTGGTACCATGTTTTGGGAGGAGTGCCTTCAACCGTGCATAAGAAGGTGAAATTCCTACTTAATAGAGAGGTCGTGATTATAGATGCGAGTATGAACAAGATCATATCTGTAGTTCTGGATGGTCAGAAGCAAGTAGTCACCCCTCTCGGTTTCCAAATAGCTATGATCTCTGATGGAATTGAGAGGGATCCAAGGATTATGAGCATGATTAAGAAGATGAACTATCGGCCTGGACAAGGGCTTCGAAAGGATGAACAGGGAAGTCCAAAGCTCCCAGATTTCAAAGGCCAAGATGATACTAGAGGTTTGGGTTATGAAGGAGTTGGATTTGGTAGTAAAAGAGCTAGAAGAAGGTTTTTCAACAGGAATAATCTTTTGAAGAATGTGGGACCGCTGAAGGACAACTTTGTCGAAGAAGGAAAAGGTAAATTCTATCTAGGTGGGAAAGAACCTGTCCAGGTAGCTGGTGTGAATATTCCTGGGTTTGAGATCTTCAAAGAACAGATAGTTAAAAGTCTAGCACACGACAACAAGGAAATGGTGATAAAGAATGTTGCCAAGAAGATGGGGGTTGAGACTACCGAAGAGTTGCTTTGTCTGCCACCTAATCGAGAGCCACCACAGGACTTAGCTAGCATTATTAATGATAGTTTTAGTGATGTTTTTTATGAAGAAACTGATGTAATAACATCTGGTCTGTTTGAGGACGAAAATTCTATTTTTCTTGTGGTCAATGATATGAACTCTGGTTTGGCTTAAAATAATTAGAATCAAGCCCATTAATTAATTTCTTTTTTCTTTCATAATTTGATAGACTTAGGCCCACTTTCTCTAGAATTAAAATAATTAGAATTAAGCCCACTAATTAATCAAAATGTAGGCCCATTTTTAGTTTCATTTTCACTTTTAATTAAAATATGTAGATTTAGTTAACTTAAATTAAAATTAAATATAGCTTAGATTTAGGGACATTATACTTTGAATGCATTTGTTATGTGCTTTTTCATTGATTGGTTGCCTTAGGGTTAGATGGATGTTCAAAATAGGGTTTAGTGAAATTGCATGTAATTAGGGAATAAGATAATAATTAATAAAATAAATCTAAATGAACACAAGACTAAAAGAAGTTGGTATTCCGTATCCAAAACTTCTGGTTGTGGTGCTAGCTTGCATTAGAGAATCGAGTTACCACCATTCTCTATTTGTCCCAGTTATTACCCTGGGTGGCGACTCCTCATCTCCACGCCATGTCTTTGTGACAGTGGTTAGTGTGTTCCCTAGAGCCTTGAGCTCGAACAGTGTTGCAGTTACAATAAACTTGGGCGCGCGCTAAACCCCGTCGTCTACAAACTTCAAAAATGTGATTTTCTTCAAGTGAATTGCCTGCCATTTACCACAGTTGTTGTTGTTTAAAATTTTGCCTCTTTTGAAAAATTATAGCATATGTATCCAAGAAAAAAAATGACTTAGTACACTTGAGCAAAGCATTCTTATGAGATAAACACCAGAGTTTGATTGTCCACCAATACTTAGCATGCTCATTCTACGACTTCACATCAAACACTGAACCAAAATACAGCAAATTCAATAAATCTTCAATAACCATAACACCAGAGTTATCGTCACCGTTACCATTCCCTTCACAAGTGGTTGTTTCTGGCTAATTGAATCAACGGAGGAAGATTGTTGTTGGTGCGGGCGTTGCAAAGCGAGGTTGATTTCTTCGATAGAAGTAGTAACGTAGTCAATTTCTTCAATTGCAGTAGTAATGTAGGTTGATTTCTTCACTGCAATTGAAGTTGCTTCTTCTTATTCACATGGCTTCCTTGGTTCAGTTTGCCATTTTGCCAAACCCCAAACTTAGTTTAGTTTAATTTTACTTTTGTCGTGGTTGGTGTTGATGGTGATTTCTGCGATGAATGGAGAGGTGCAGTAAAGGGAGAGGTAAAGCTGGGCGGTGAGGTGAAGTTGTCCAGTAGTTGTGGCTTTGTAATTGATTGGATGGGGTTTGATGAAAAAATAAAGGTGGTGATGGCGGTGGTTGTGGTGATAAAGAAAGAGGAGGTGGTGATGGTGATTTTGAAAAGTCAAACTATTATATGAAATATTCTTTTGAATATTAAATAAATTAGGATTAAAAAATTAATTTTACTAAGAGTTTGAATCTCACGCATCTTATCAATGCATATTTGGGTTTATTTGATACTAAACATAGAAATATTGGTCTTATTTGTTGAAAAAACTTAAATTAGGTCTATTTAATCCCATGTCACAAGTTGAAGGGTCTATTTGTGTATTAGTCTATTCAAATTTTATCTTGGCACCCTGACAGTCATGACCAATGATGATTTTTCATAAGTCACGATAAAATTGCAGAGCACTTTTATTTAGGTGGTTCAAACGACTCTATTTGCATTAAATGCACTTCCAACAACTCTTTTTCTCTATGAAGTTTAAATACTACTTACAATAGAGCTGGAACATGAGGAGGAAGTTGAGCAAACACATTTAGAGTAAACTTTGAGCATTTAATCTTGAATTTACTCTTTAACCACCCAAGTTCTTAATATTTAATTCTTGTAAATTCCTTCTATCTCAAGAGTGTTCTTGATTGTGGGTTGGTGAGTGTTTAATTCCTTTATTCAATAGCTCAATAGAGAGATTGAGTGAGTTGAGTTAAGGTTTTAAATACTTGTAAGCTAAGAGGATTGTTCTTAGCATGTGGGTTTGAGTGTGAGCCTTTGAAAAATACATAGGTTTGAGTGTTAGCCATGGGAAAACACTTGTAAGCTAAGAAGATTATTTTTAGCACTTGGGTTTGAGTGTTAGCCTTAGAAAAACACTTATAAGCTAAGAAGATTGTTCTTAGCACTTGGGTTTAAGTGTGAGCCCTGAGAAAACACTTAGGTTTTAGTGTGAGCCTTAGGAAAACACTTGGGCAGCTTGGTTTAAGCTTGTAAGGGCTTGATCTACACCTTGAAGTAGATTAATAGTGGATTGAAACTCTCAACGTGTGGTTGAGGAGAGGACGTAGGCTTTAAGGGCTAAAACTCTATAAATTCCCTGTGTTTTTCTTACTCTATTTCTTCATTTTATTATGATTTAATTTTATTTTAGCTTGCTCTTTGTGAAAAATCTAAAATTCCCTACCGAGCTCAAAAAGCCAATTCACCCCCCTCTTGGCACTTGTGGAATTACATTTAGCATCAGAGCATTGGTCTCCATTCTTGAAGATTTAACCATTTTGGAGAAAAGATCATGGCCTCCACAAGTCAAGTTGTTGTCGCCCCCTATATTCATGGTCCTAGCTACACAAGACCCCCATTCTTTGATGGTACCGATTATGCATATTAGAGAAATAAGACGGAGATATTTTTAGATAGTGAAGTAAATTTATGGGATATAATTGAAGAGGGTTGGAGTCCTTCAACAAAGAAAGACAATGAAGGCAATGAGGTGATCATTCCTAGAAAGGAATAGAGTGATGAACAATCCAAAGCCAACTTGAGAAATAAAAAAGCAATCACCATTCTCTATTATGGTTTGAGTAGGGAAGAATACAATAGAATAGTGCATTTAAAATCTACCAAAGAAATTTGGTAATGTTTAAAGAACAAGCATGAAGGCACTAGTCAAGTCAAGAATAAGAAATTGTAAATGCTTGAAAGAGAGTATAAATTGTTTGAGATAAAGCCTTATAAGAAAATTAGTGATATGTAAAGTAGGCTTATCACTCTCATCAACTCTATAAGGAAACTTAGCAAGAAATTTTCAAATGAAGATGTCAACAACAAAATTTTTGTGTGTTTGCCTCAAAAAAATTGGGAAGCTAAAATAGCTTCAATTGAAGAAACAAATTATCTCTCTATTCTACATACGGATGAACTTCTAGGTAAGCTTCTTACTCATGAAATCAAAATGAATCAAGTGGTGGAAGAAGATATGGCCAAGAATAACAAAAGCATTGCTCACAAGGCAAGTATAGACACTAGTGATAGTGACTTAAGTGACAATGAAGATAAGGATGTTATAATTTTAAGAAAGGTAAGAAATCTTATCATGAAGAAGAGAATGGGAATCAAGAAGCAAGCACTTAAAGCAACTTGGGATGATTCTAGTGAGTCTAGTGATGATGACACCGATGGAGAAGTTGGTAATATTTGTTTCATGGCTTTGAAGGAACCTTCAAATGATGAGGTAACTCTAGACTTTGAATCCAATGATAAGATATTACTTGTTTGTGAAAAATTAGTGCATAAATGTGATAAATACTTGTCTAGAATTAATTCACTTAAAGAAATGATAAAAACTCTAGAAGAAGAACTTGAGAAATCAAAGCTTTCTAATGAAGAGTTAACCAATTCATTAAATCAAAGTAATTCTAAGAAAATTGAGATTGCTAATGAAAATGCAAAAGTTATTGAACAAAATGTCTTTTTATAAAATGAAAATTGCAATCTCAAGGAATCCATCTCTAGATTTAATAAAGGAAAGAAAACAATTGATGACATGAAATCTATGACTTCCACTCCTTTGAAATCTAAAGGTGGTATTGGTTTTGAAAATGCTCATGCTAGTTCATCAAAGGTTATAAGCCTAAGTATTCTAATTACTAAGGTTTGCCAAAAATCTAGTCTTAAAACCAATGGACCTAAAAAATATAATGGTAAAAAGACTAAACAATCTAGAGTTAAGAGCTCAAGTGGACCTAAGTTTAGGAAATACAATCATGCTCTTTCTCATAGTTTTCATAATTTTAAAATGAAAGAGCATGCACCATATATTAGATGTCATTATTGTGGTGTGATGAGACACAAAAATACTAGATGCCATATTAAAAAGAGTCATTTGGGGTACTCAAATGATGAATCTTTCAATATTACCTCCAAGGACCCAAAGACATTTGGGTACCTAAAGTGTGATGAAGTATTTTTTTTGTAGGTATGCTGGGAGTCCACAATGTGCAAAGAAAAGTGGTATCTAGGTAATGGATGTTCAAGGCACATGACAAAGAAAGCCAACCTCTTCACTCATTTTAAATTGAAGAAGGGAGGCAAAGTTACATTTGGTGACAATGCCAAAGGTAAGATCATAGGCATTGGTTAAGTTGGTAAGAAAGACTCTACTTATATTGAAGATGTTCTTTTGGTTGATGGCTTACAACACAATTTACTTAGTGTTAGTCAATTATGTGACAAAGTAATATAGTGATTTTTGAATCAATAAAATGCTTTGTAACTCCTGTAGAAGAGAACAAAGTCATTTTTAATGATGAAAGAGTCAACAATTTTTATACTATTGATCTATCTTTTTTTTACTAACTAAGGGGTTAAGTGTTTTGTTGCTATTAAGAATGACACTTAAATGTGGCATAAGAGATTTGGTCATGCTTGCATGAGCTCATTGGAGATCTAAGCAAAGGTAATCATATCATTATCCTCCCCAAAGTGAGGTTCCAAAAGGACAAAATGTGTGGAGCTTGTCAAATGGGTATTCTTGAAGAGCAAAATCAACAACAAGGAGCAATGGAGAATGATCAAGCTATTTCCCTTCCAATTGAGTCATCTCAAAACGTTGGATGGTAATTCATTGTGATATATGTTTGCTTATGTCATTATAATCAATTGTGTGAACCTTGAGTGGTTAATTTGTTATATCCTTGAACTTTGATTAATTGCGATGCAACATGAAATGGTTCCTATTGTGTTTGAAATGGCTCAACCTAAGTTCAAAGTTTTATTTTTTGAAAATTCTAGGTTTTCATCATCATCATTACATTCTGGTTATCAGTAGTGAAGGTTTTATTTTTCAAAATAAATTCATGTTTTACTTGAAATTATTTCTGGTGAATCAATTTTCATGATTATAAAAATCTAATCACAAGTTAAAAGTTATTTACAATCAGTGTTTGATGATAAATTTTTTTAAATAAAAAGGAAATTTTCATATCATGTCTTTTTATTAAGATTAGTTAATCATGATCATAATTCGTCATGTCATTGGTTATGATCAAACTTGTTTTAACTATAGTGTAAAATTTTTTATCATGATCATGACACCTTCTTCGTGACTAGTGACACGTCAAGGGTTAGTATTGGGGTAGCATCCTTTACTCTAACCCCTTCCATCTTCATCCTCCCAGTACCACCCACTTCATCTTCTCCTTTGTTTTGACCTAATTTTTTTCTTCAATTTTTTTCATAAAAAAAATAAAAGGTCTAAAACTTTCAAAGTCATTTCTCATGTCATAATCATCATTCATCATCCCCTCATCACAAGTGGGTAATTGAAAATTGGTTGAAACTTCTCTTGCCTCTTGATCCCCACTTGAATCAATCACTTTCTTTTTTTTTTCTGTCACAATAGCAACCTTCATAGAGTCGGCAAAAATGGGTCCAATGATTAAAGTTACTATAAGAAGGGGCCCACATGATCCACTATTCCAGTAAATGGCTGAGAGTGAAGCTCCTTCAACCTCAAAGAAGCACACCAAAATTCAAGCCCCTGAAGAAGATGAGGAGGCCGAGCCAAGCACTCCAATTCAATCAATGCTAAACCAGCTCCAAGTTCATTTTTATGTTTAATTTGAAGCCATTCAAACCTCCCTTACAGTCATTGAGTCTCGATGTAGTGTCATGGATCACCAAATGGAGACCCTTGCTGTTGATGTCACTTTCTTGAAGGCCAACCTTCTTTAGCATCTTGCATTTTGCATCATGCATCTCATTTCATAATTTTTTTTGTTTTAATGCTTTTTTTTTCTTTCAAGTTTTTGTAAGAACTTGAATTGGTTGTTGCCTTTATCTCTTGAGATACATTTGCAATTATTAGCTTTTTATTTCTGTTTTGCTTACTGCCTTGGACAATATTTCCCCTTGCTTGGTTATTTTTTATAGTAAAAAAGGTGGAGAAAGGGCTAAGTAAGGCTGCTTAGTTATTTTGGTTTGAACTATAATGTTGATATTGGAAGTGATGTTGATGGTTGTGTAATTACACTGTTCCATTGTCACAAATATTGTTTTGGTTTTTGAATATTGAATCTTGTGAACTGTTTTTGTGGATATGGATACTGCTTATATGAAGCAATTGATAGTTATATTGGGTTTGATTTAGTATAGATATCCTTTTGGATATTTATATTATATGTTTTTAGAATTATTGTTATTAGTTGATGTGTTGATATATTTTTTGCTATGCAAAATCTATGATAAATTAAAGCTGCAAATTGTGATTTTTGAGTTATGGTTGTAACCATGACTGTTTTTATTTCCAAAATCATGTTTTTGTCATGGATCATAACTTTTATTTCATGGTCATAACTCTACAATCATGAATTATACTTGATTCAATATGTATTCTGAAAATTTTGTCTCCACTCTCTCTTGTCATTTTTTCACAATAATAAATGGGGTGAAAATGTAAAATGTTTGGTGAGAAATGTTTTTATGGTTGAGAATTATTTTTGAATATAATTTGGATATTGTGAATTGTTGATTGATGAACATACTTTCTTTAGATATTTTTTAATTGATGTTTGAGAGTTAACATTTGATTACTATATTTTTCAATTAATGATGACTTGTTGCTCAAACATGCAAAATGGACTTGCTTAAATGATGTTTTACAATTTTAATTTTAGGCTTATTTTATAGGGGAGTAATTCCTTCTAATTTTTAGCCTAATTTTACATAATTATTTGTCACTATCAAAAAGGGGGAGATTATTGAACCTTTAGGGCTAAAATAAATCATTTTTTATGGTCACAAGTAACTAAGAAAAATTATATTTAATCTGTATGTTTAAGTGTTTATATTCAGGTTAATTAAAAAGAAGAAGGTGCATTTAAGCCTCTACTGTTTATGGCAGGGATCATATAAGCCCCTTATGTTTTTTTGGACCATTTATACATAGAATTAAGTTGTCTCTTTGATTTAAGCCCCTTGACTGATGACAAAAGATTTAAAAGTTAACTTTGTTTGTATCTGAGCTTATGTGACAATCATGTAGAAGAATTTTCTTTTCCAATTAATTCAAAATAAAAATATAAAACACTCCCTTTGTTTCCAAGCAGAGGTAATGGAAAATAAAGCTAAAGCCCCACCTTACACAGTGGTTTCACTAGTAAATCACTGTAAAAACTGCCCTACAAATGTGGTTCCTCTTCGTCAAAGCTACTTCTCCTTCGTTAATTCCCTGTAAGAGCTCCGACCCAATTGTAATCCTTGCTCCAATCCTTGCTCTCGGCACTTTCATCCTCCTCCAATCCTTTGCTTCTTCCAAAGCCAAAGATGTCAGTTACCTCCAACCTTCCTCAACTTTTGCACTGATGGCTCTGATGTTGTCGAGGGAGGTGATAACTTCGAGAATTTATTATGCGACTGTGATAAGAGAGCTGATGGCAGTAGGTAAAGATAAGAGTAAAGTATGGGAGAAGTTATTGAATGCAATAATTGTGTATTTAGGTAAAGTGAAACAAGATCTGGTAAAGGATGATAAAGAATTGGAACTTGAAATTATTAACAATTTGAGAAAACAATGCGTTGAAAGTGAGAAATCAATTTATGTTTAATTGAGATCAGCCTTTATTTTTAAAATTCAGTGGTGAACTCTTGTCGTTTGAGATAAAAGAAATGTTGCAAATGCCAAATTTCTTCGACCTCTTCACACTTTAAATTGCTAACAATTTCTTCTCCGATGAATCAGCTTAGTCATGGAGGTTTTAGTCTCATCTATAAGGTACATTTTTATTGTCATATATAGAATTTTCTACCAGTACATTTTTTATCATTACGCAGCATTCTTTGACGACCTGGTGAATTTGCGAATGTTTCTCAGCCTACATAATAAAATTTGTAAAAGATTGATATTTCTTGTGTAGTCACGTCTAGTTATTTTCTGTAATATTAAATAATCCCATTCTCATTCCGCTAGCTTTCTTACTATGTCATTTTGAGATACTGTCTTTATCTGGTTTATTCATGCCCACTGAAAGTGGTGGAACGAGAAGTAAATCTGGTAGGATGAGTGTTTCGTTGGCAAGTAGAGATGGACGTGTTTTTTGGCAAGAAACTAGCATAAGCAAAAACCAAAGAAGCACAACTGCTGTAATTCCAATATCTACTGTTGATCCAAAATCCAACCTCTCACTGCCATCAACATTCCGAGGAGATATGAATGGCTTGTCCTTATGCTTAAGACAGTGGATAAGTTGGACTATGCCGACAAATAATTGGGTAAAAATAAATGTAGATGGTGCCTGCAACAATTCCCTCCAACTAGCTATAACCAATGCATATACTCATATCCTTCCCATGATTATCTGCATTCTTGGCAAGCAATGGGAGGTCTGAGTTACTCACGTTTACCTAGAAGCTAACCAAGCAACAAACTTTATGGCTTCAATAGCTAAAGATATAAATCTTGGGTGTCATCAAATATTTTACCCTCCTAAAGGAGTTAACAAGTTGTAATTTCATGACAAATGTAGGATGGGTTATTGTAGACTTGTTTAACTCTGTGTTTAGGCTTTGCCTCGATTTCTTACCCAAAAAAAAGAGTACAGACTATTGTTCATTGTGGGTCCTTTTTTGTGAGATTTTATTTTATTTTATTTCATATGGTGGGACCTTTTCTTTTTAATATTTGCCACATCAGCGAGATATAATAGCAATTAACTTTGTTGTTATTAGAGGGGCCAAAATTATGGCAAAAACATAATTCTATGTATCAATGGTCCAAAAAAATGTAAGGGGCTTATGTGCTCCCCACCATAAACATTAAGGGCTTAAATGCACATTCTCCCTAATTAAAATTATAAAATTCAAGTCTGAACACTAGCAATGAAAAGTCAAGCTATTAAATTTTCAAGTCTGCAGCTCTGTCACGAGTGGTGATGAACTCATCATGAGTGATGACAGGGATGAAATTGAAGATCAAATTTTCTGTCAAGAATTTAAAGTCAAATTTGGTCAAATATAGTGGGAATATTCATTACAATTGTTCACAAGCAATTACCAACCATTAAAAAAAATTTTAGAGCAAAAATTAGAAGATCCAAGTTACAAAAATTCAAGAAAATAGAAGGTATTCACCACCAGCGTCATGAGAGAAATGGAGTCATGACACACTCATCAGGAGTGGTGACAAATTTGTCATGAGCAATGACGACCAATTTCAAAACTGGTAGAAAGTTTCATGACCAGTGTCACCATTGTTCCCTGATCATGGAAAGGCACGAATTCAAATTTTATCTTGGCGCCTTGATAGTCATGACCAATGACAATTTGTCATGAGTCATGACAAAGTTGAAGAGCACTTTTATTTAGATGGTTCAAACAACTCTATTTGCATTAAATGCACCTCCAACAACTCTTTTTCTCTATGAGGGTTTAAATACTATTTAGAACAGAGCTGGAACATGAGGAGGAAGGTGAGCAAACACATTTAGAGCAAACTTTGAGCATTTAATCTTGAATTTACTCTCTTTAATTCTTGTAAATTCCTTTTATCTCAAGAGTGTTCTTGAGTGTGGGTTGGTGAGTGTTTAATTCCTTTATTCAATAGCTCAATAGTGAGATTTAGTGAGTTGGTATAGGGTTTTAAATACTTGTAAAATAAGAGGATTGTTCTTAGCATGTGGGTTTGAGTGTGAGCCTTTGAAAAATACTTAGGTTTGAGTGTTAGCCTTAGAAAAACACTTGTAAGCTAAGAAAATTGTTTTTAGCACTTGAGTTTGAGTGTGAACCTTGAGAAAACACTTGGGTTTGAGTGTGAGCTTGGGCAAACACTTGGGTAGTTTGGTTTAAGTTTATAAGGGTTTGATCTATACCTTGAAGTATATTGATAGAGGATTGAAACTCTCAACTTGTGGTTGAGGAGAGGATGTAGACTTGGAGAGCCGAACCTCTATAAATTCCTTGTGTTTTTCTTACTCTATTTCTTCATTTGATTGTGCTTTAATTATGTTTTAGCTTTCTTTTTTTGAAAAATCCAAAATTCCCTACCTAACTCAAAAAGCCAATTCACCCCCTCTTGGTACTTGTGAAATTACAAACCTCATTTTATTTTTCTAACTATTTATATCTCAACGATATTTATTTTTAAATAAATATAATGTATTATATATGGAAGACAAACAAGGTTAATTGAAAAATATATATATACATCATGGAGCAAGAAGAATGTCATTACAAAACTTTTTCAAAAGATTAGGCCTATACTTAGGCTGTAGTACTTGTAGCAAAAATTTTAACTCCTCCATATATTTAAAGTCTGATCTTATAAACACCTCAACTTATAAAATTTATATTATTTAAACACTTTCATGTTTAATTCTACGATCCACAGCAAAAAAATTTCTTTGTAATACTCATAATTTTTTCAAAAATTATCATTTTAATCCTCACTTTTTTAATATTCTTCTATTATTTTAAATTATAATTTTTATTAATATTATTAATTTATTCGCACACTTTCATATTTTTAATACTTTAAAACCACAATTTTAAGTATATTGTTTAATTTTTTAATATTCGCATTTTTAATTTAAAATTGAAATATTTTATTTACATAAATAGATTTGAATAATGTATATTTAAAAGTAAAATAAAATTTATATCTTATAAATAAATTTGATGGTTATTCAGTTGATTTTTATAATTTTATAATTTAATTATAAATATAATGTAGTCTTTAAATATTAATGATTTTATTTTAATATTTTTAGTATAATTTAAAAAGTATTAATAAATTAAAATTATTAGATTATAAATAATTTAATATGAGATATATTAATTTCACGCAAGTAAACACCAAAATAGATGATCCATAAATAATTATTTGAGCAAATGATAGATGAAAATATGATTTATTTGATTTATACTATTTATACTTTATGAAAATTAAAATATTTAAAAAAAATTGGATTAACTAATTGTTATTTTGAATTCAATATTTATTAATAAAAAATTATAAAATAATAACTCTAATTAATTTTTTAGGTTGTTAAATTAATTAAGGTGGAAAATATAAAATTAAGTGTTTTTATTTATAATAATTGATTTGAGTTTAAACTACCCATAGAATTTTTTTAATATTCACTTATTTTAATTTAAATTTAGAAATATTTTATTTATGTATAGTTGTAGAATTCATAATAATTTATAAATTTATTATTTTCATAGTATGAATTTTTTGTGATTTTGTAAATATCAAAATTATTTTTAATATTTGTTTAAGTTATTATAATTTTTATTTTTAAAATAAACAATTTTTATTTATAAAACTGTAAAATAATTTTTTATTATTTTTAGTTAATTTTAAAGTTAATTGATCTAAAAAGTATATGTTTAAATAATTTTTTTGTCCATATAATAATCAATTGACCTTTTTTTAACTTTAAATATAAGTTTAGGGATTAAAATAAAATTTATCTATAAAAGAAAAACTAAGCTGAGAACTCATAAAAAACGTGTGATGAGTCACAAAAGTGTTTAAAAAATATAAATTTTACAAATTGAGACGTCTATGAGAGAGATTGGGGCTAAGCATGGGTTGTGGCCTTTTTAAAACCAAGGGACATATGCAAACAGCTAAAAAAAGATTGACTTAAACCATTTTAAGATCCTGAACTTTTGATTTTCTTTTGATTAGTTTTTATTGAATTTTTTTTAATCAAGTCCTCAAACTCTTATTTTTGTAATTTTTACATTCTTAATTTGACATCCGTTAGATTCGAACAGATTTTTCATTAAATTATTGCCACGTCATACTACTTTTGTTAAATTTAAACTTTTCAAGTTTTGTTCAATAAATCCTTAATGAATTATTTACATTTAATTAAATCCTTAAACTTTTATTTTTTTATTTTTATATCCTTTAGTAGACATACACGAAACATATACGAAACATATATCAATAAAATATTGTGTAATGTAAGTGTGTATGAAACTTATATCATGTAGAATATTTTTTATATATAAATTTAAACGTGACTCAAGATTGGCTCATAAAAACTCGAGTTCAACTCAAATTTAGCTATTTTTAATTTAATATTTTTTAGTTATTTTTATATTTAATTTAATTTTTTAATTTAATAAAATTAAGTTAAATAATAAAATTAAGTTAAATTAGTCCATAAATTAATTTAAATAATCTAACTTAATTTTATTGTTTAACTCAAATTTCATAGAGTTAAATTTTTTATTCAATAAAAATTAAGATAAATTTAACCCAATTTTATTATTTAACTTAAATTTTACTAAGTTAAATTTTTTATTTAATAAAATTATTTTAAATAATAAAATTAAGTTAAATTATTTCATAAACTTATGTTAAAAAATTTAATTTATTATTAAAAATAATTCAATTATTAATTGATCTATGGATTTTGATTAAATTTTATTATCATAATTTTATAATTTTAATAATTAATATGGCAAAGATTGAATTTAAGTTATATTTTATGTTATTCAAGTTTTATGGTACTATATTAACATATATTACATATATAAAATAAATTTATAAATTAAAAGATATTGATATATAAATATTTTGATAAAAATGAGAAGTTAGCAATGAAAAAATTTATATTATTAAAAACTGAAACCAAATTAAAATTATAATATATAAATATAAAATTAAATAACTAAAAATATTAAATTAAATTATAACCTAAATTTGAGTTTTTACGAGCCAATTTCAAGTCAAGTTTAAATTTATAAATAAAAAATGTTCTACATGATATTAGTTTCATTAAATAGTCGCATTACACAATGTTTTATTAACATGTGTTTTGTATATGTCTACTAAAAGATATAAAAATAAAAATAAAAAGTTCATGGACTTAATTAAATATAAATAATTCATTAAGGACTTATCAAAACTTGAAAAGTTCAAATTTAACGGATATAGTCTGACGTGATAATAATTTGATAGAAAATATATTCAAATTTAACAGATATAGAATGACGTGACAATAATTCGATGAAAAATATGTTCAAATTTAACGGACGTCAAATTAAGAATATAAAAATTATAAAAATAAAAGTTTGGGGACTCAATTAAAAAAATAATTCAATAAGGACCAATCGAAAGAAAATCGAAAAGTTCAGGTACCTTAAAAATGGTTTGAGCCAAAAAGATTTGTCATGTGGACAAAAGTTGGTTTATATATGAGGAATGATGGATAAGGGAAAAGAAAAAGATCATGGCAATTCAATTAAACCACCTCCACACACAGCCTTTGAAGTATCAGAAACAACCCAAGCCATTCCTCTTTACTTCTCCTCAAAGACCAGTAAACTTTCAGGTGAAAGCAGCATCCAGTGCCCAACAGCTCATACAGTCCGGGGCTGTTAGGTCCATACTTCCTGAGGATGCAGCTACGGCAATGAGCACAGAGGGCTTTGTGCTTCTTGACATCAGACCAGAATGGGAGAGAGAGAAGGCAAGAGTTGCTGGGTCACTGCATGTGCCACTGTTTGTCCAGGATATGGATAATAGTCCATTAACTCTTTTGAAGAAGTGGGTTCATTTTGGCTACATTGGATTATGGACTGGCCAGAGTTTCACCATGATAAATCCTGATTTCCGTCAGTTGGTAGAGACCTCTGTTCCCAATAAGGATACCAAGATTCTTGTGGCTTGTGGTGAAGGGCTTAGGTAAGAAATCTACTTTCTACTATAGATTGGCGTTTGCTGGATAGGAATTTTTTTTTTTTTTTGGCATCCTGATGGCTATGAGACTAGATTGCTTTTTGTGTTGATATAAATGCTGTAGGTCAATGATGGCAGCTTCGAAGTTGCATGAGGGAGGTTACAGGAACCTCGGATGGTTGGCTGGAGGATTCAACCGCGCGGGCGATGATGATTTTCCAGCCGCTGAAGGACCAGAAAAATTGCAGTATGCAACTATAGGGGGTGTATCATACTATTTTCTCAAACTGCTACTTCTGCTACAAGCAGTGGGCAAGAGCAATTGATTAAGCTGATAGTAATTATGTTATGTCACCTGAGTTTGTATTGATCATTATCCCTTAAATTGGAACTTTGGACGAGTTGGAATGATTGGCAAAAACATTGGTATATTCTATTGTTTGCCCAAAATGAAGCAGGAGTTTAACAAATGTAATCTAATTAAACAAGAGACTACTTAGAAAAAATTACTGCCAACATTCAACTTTTGAACCTGAAAGGTCTAACTTATACTGTGAATCTTACAAATGAAAACTTGCAATAACTTTTTTAAGCTTGTCAAACACAGGAACAATCAAAGATCCCCAACTGGACCAGTAGCATAGACAGAGTAGTTCCAGTACTTGTACACTAAAATTGATAATTGGAAACCAGAGCATGAACTGTATTACAGAAGATTCCTGCAATGATATCAGACACAATCAGCAAAATTGTCCACTATGTAGTTAAAAATCAATATTCAGAGATAATTAATCCTAGTTTGAAGATACTAAGCATCTAAAAATCAGAACAGGCAAAGCATGATCAGGAAAGGTAACAAGGACATCAGTTTTGGGAATGACAGTACAAGCCAACAATTCAACCAATAGGCAAACAACATAAATGGGGATGCATGTAATCTTCTGGTTCCAACAATTAAAAAAAAATTATTGGACCAAACAGATTGGTTCCGTTTATAATTGGTTGATGTACTGAAATCAAATATGAAACCATTGAACCAAACATAAGAAAGTCTATTCCAAAAAACTAGCACTACTTTTCATACTCAAACACAGTTTGGAAGCTTTTAAGGCTGTCAACCATCTTAGACCATACAAAATCAGGGCTAAATGGCAACACATACAAAACCTATCCTTTCACCCCTCACCCAAAAACAGCCAAACAGCCAGAAACTAAGCATCAATATCATTACGTGCATAATCAAATTAATCTTCTGGGGACTATTAAGGGCAACTACAAGAAAGTTTTGACAACTGCCATCATGCCTAATACTTTCTTTTGATTATGCACGCAATGAGGTCATAAGGAAATCAGTTTTGAGAACCAAATGAGGCGAAAAATCCATAATTCAACTAATGGACCAGCAACTATAGGTCAATGAGAAAAAAAAAGCACACACAATTTCAGCACTCAACGCAAAAACAAAGAGAAGTACAATCTCAGTACTTAAAAGGAGTCATTAGCGTGTTCAAAGACTAGGATGGTTGAGTAATGAGTATGTATTAAGAATTACCCCTTACCCCTCAGACATATGAGTATGTGGTCGAAAATACAAGGGGTAAAACAGGACTCCAACAGTCCTGCTGACGTTCAACCCTCCCCGCACTAAGCCTGCAACTGCAGGTGATGGGGAGTATTTCAACCATACTTTTTCGTGGATTATCTTTCTCGAATAGAGATTCCAATGCAAGGGATCACTTCCTAAAGGTTGGCCAGGTGAGATGGTGTCAAAAGAAGCATCAAAATGTATTTTAAGAAAAGGGAAGTATGGAGAAGAGAAGTAGAGGGATTGAATTGGAAGAAGAATTCAATTGAGACCTGTACCAGGTATGATGATTCAGAATGAAGAGGAACAATAGAGGTATAAACTTCAGTAAACAACAATGCAGCATAAAAATGAGGTTTGTGACTCCTGTGAGTATGTTTGCCACCAGGTTCTACAGTCCTAGCAAAATATATACAAAATCTCTGCCTCCAGTTCCTCAAGAACGGTTGCCTTATTATACGGAGAAACGAAAAATTACAAATTTAATGTCTCAACTTTTGTGATTTTTCTATTTGAGTGTCTGAACATTTTTTTTGCAATCAAGTGTCTGAACTTTTGATAAGTATACCAATATAGTGTCTCCAGCAGATTTAATGTTGACTGGGTGCTAAATCAGATCAAATATGATCCACTTTTATCTCAATTATTAGTCATGTCATGTGCTACGTGTATTGTATTATTTAAATGATAAAATTAACCTTAAAATTAACCTTATTTAAGATTATAAATTGACAAAAATAACCTCAATATTAACTTCCACCGTAGATATTAAGGGTGACTAAATAAGGATAATTTTATCATTTAAATAATGCAATACTTGTGGCAAATGATATGGTTAATAACTGTGATAAAAATGGACCTCCTTTGATCTGACTGAGCACCCAGTTAACATTAAATTGGTCGGAGACACTACATTGATATGTTTTCTAAAGTTCAGACACTTGATTGCACAAAAAAAAAAATCAGATACTCAAATAGAAAAACTACAAAAGTTGAGACATCAAATTTGTAATTTTTCTTGTAGATAAATATGTAGTCTGGTCCCAAGATTGGGAAAAAAAAAAGGGTCATTCTGATCAAAACAAACTAAACTGAAATAGTGACTAGTGCCATCTGGTTTCGTTACTAATTGGTTAATGTACTCAAATCATATATGAGACCACTAAACCAAACTAAACGTAAAAGTCTATTCCAAAAAGCTAACAACGCTTTTTGTACTCAATACAGTTGAGGTTGGCTCAGTTCACAATTTACATTCGAAAGCTGTTAAAGGCTCTAATAAGACTCATCCAAGAGCCGCATAAACACATGGAGAACATGCTTAGACATTGACATCTCACCCACCTTGAACCATACATACAAAAACTACCCAACCAACCCCCACAAAATCAATCAAGTTAATGCATAAACCAAAATAAAAGACAAAAAAGAAAATACCATATGTCCCCTCTTCTTGCCTAATCTGTCATCAATAAGCATATAACTTCATTACATGATATCAAACAATTAACATATTATTAATATTTTTGTTCAAAAAAACCCATTAGTTAAATATCCAAAATTAAATAATGAAACAGAAAACCCATAAAAATAAATAACAACAGCGAATTTTTCTTAATTACCTTAAAGCAAATCACCACCATGAGCACAACCTATTCAGACCTATTAGCAAACCTCTCAACCTTGTTATCATTCAAATTAATCCCAACCATAGCCTCACCAAGGCCACAGCTAACTTCAGCAAGCAATTCAGGATCACTATAATGCGTAACCGCTTGGACAATAGCTCTAGCTCTCTTAACAGGGTCACCACTTTTAAACACACCAGACCCAACAAACACACCATCACAACCTAACTGCATCATAAGTGCAGCATCAGCAGGAGTAGCAACACCACCAGCAGCAAACTGAACAACAGGCAACCTACCCAATTGCTTAGTCTGCATAACTAAATCATAAGGAGCAGCAATCTTTTTAGCAAAACTAAAAACTTCATCATCATCCATGTTTCTAAGAACCCTAATATCACCCATCACAGACCTCACATGCCTAACCGCTTCAATAACATTACCAGTCCCAGCTTCACCTTTTGTTCTAATCATAGCAGCTCCTTCACGAATCCTCCGCAACGCTTCACCCAAATTACGACACCCACAAACAAAGGGGATACGGAAGTTGTGCTTATTAATATGATTTTCTTCGTCTGCGGGCGTAAGCACTTCGCTTTCGTCGACGTAGTCAATACCCAAAGCTTCTAGGATTTGCGCTTCGACGAAATGGCCAATACGGGCTTTGGCCATGACAGGGATTGTGACTGCCTGTTTGATTTCTTTTATCAGCTGCGGGTCGCTCATGCGAGCGACGCCACCTTGCGCGCGAATATCGGCTGGGACACGTTCTAAAGCCATAACAGCGCATGCACCGGCTTCTTCGGCTACGCGGGCTTGTTCGGCGTTGATAACGTCCATTATAACACCACCTCGAAGCATCTGGGCCAGCCCCACTTTTACGGAGAAAGGTGACTTTTTGGTGGTTTCGGCTATCGCTCCGTTGCCGTAGACAGCGACCACGCCGGTTCCTGCCATTTCTAATCGGAGAAATAAAGAAGAAACAAGGGAGGTGTAAAGAGACAGAGAGAAAATGGTTGTGGCGATGGAGAAGAGCGGTGGAGATTTGTGGGGCGAGGTGGGGTGTTATATGGAGCTTTTTTTGAATGGTTACTGGTTAGCGAGGGAGGTGATGACGTGTCTTTTCTTGGAAGTGGAGATTATGATGATGATTGATGAGTTAGAGTATTTTGATCTGACGGTGGAAAAAGAGGGTGCAGAATGGTGGGCGTTGATACGGGAACTTCGGGGTATGCCGAACCTCGGTTTGCGCTAAATAATGGGCTACGTGGGCAGTCAGAGTGCACTGATTTCTTTCCTATTGGCTGCAATTTGTTTGGCTCTTTGACAGGGTTTTCATTGGATTGGTAGTAATAATTTATTATTTTTTTGTCAAATGTATATGCGTAATTAGTATGCGAAATACTTTTCTAATTATCGATTAAGATTTTTATATATAGATTAAAAAATATATTTAATATATATTTAAAATATTATATTATTTTTATAATAATTATAAATTTTATATAAAATTTTAAAATGAGTAGATATCTATTCAATTAATTCTCTTATATTAAATAAGAATGAAATAAAAAAAAAGTAGTTAATATGTATTGATAACTTAAAACGACAATTATTTAAAAATAAAATTAAACTTTTAAAACGATAATTATTTAGGAACAGAGGAAGTAAAATTATTCAATTAATATTTTATTTTTAAAAAATATTAGTATTTTAGATTTAAATTTTTACGTTCACTAGCTATTAATAATAATAAAAAATTCATTTAATTTGTAGTAAATAACAAAAATATGCAATCCATTGATTAATAATTATGAAGTCTCGAATAAATAAATAAAAATTTTAAAACTATAAATTTAATTTAGTCTCTATTTTTTAAAAGATATAACTGAAATGGTTAAATTACAATATTTTTTAATATAATGTTTAATTTATATTAGATAATTTATAATATTTTATTAAAATTAAAAAATTATGATAAATAATAATATGAGAGGTAATTATTTAGTAGTTTTTATAATAAATAATTATAAAATTCATAATCAAATAATTATAAAATTCATAATCATTCTTCATTGAGTTGATATAAAAAAAATTAAAAACATTCACTAAAATTATAATTGCGCACTAAAACGTGGGTTTATACTTTTACCAAAAAAAATAATAAATTATATCATACAATATATCTGTGGTCTCTTGTACTTAGTATAATTTGTTAGTTTAATAACTCAACTTACAGTTTTATCATTTTAACAATTAAATTTGTTTAAAATGTATTAATGTGATAACATATTACATATGTCACCCATTGTACCTACCACTTTTTATCTATTTGACATATTTATTTGTAGTTTTTTGTTAGTTAAATTTTTAAAATGTGACACATATTTATTTGCTATTTCATGTCATTCATGCTGATAAAAATTTTAAAATTACATTTTAAGCGTGTTTAAATGTTAAAATAGCAAAATTATAAGTTGAAGTGTCAAACTGATGATAATTACATGATGCCATAAATATATTATGCCTAAACTATATATTAGGCAGCTCGAATTTATATCTTATTAACTAGTTTGGCTTATTAGGTAACATGAACAAATACGGATGAGATCTAGATCAAACGATCTAAATTGAGATCCTGATTTTTGGTTTAAATCCTAATGAGTGCATATTAAAAATTTTATGACCTTATCCCTTCCACTTTACTGGGACTTATATATATATATATATATATAATTTGATGGTTGTTGTTCTAGTCACTTCATTGTTAAGTTCTAATTAATTGTGATTGTATTAAAGTTATATTATCGGAAAATCCAAAAGAACTAGGTAAAAAAGCAAAAAAAAAAGGGTAACATGAACAAACTTTAACAGCAAGTAGAGATGAGCATTCAGCTCATTTGATTGGTATTGACTAGTTTCTGATTGAACCGAATTTTATAGTACTCGAACTAAATTAAACTAGAAATTGAAAGTAATCGAACCAAATCAAATTAGAAACTAAATTGACCGAATTAAACTGAATTTTTACAAATCTTAATTTTTTTTAATATTTTTACATCAAACCATTATACTTTTAAAAAATAAAAATATATAGTTTTTGTTTATTTGGTTATTTCGGTTAACCGAATTTTTCATATAAAATCGAATTGAATCAAATCAAAATTTTGGTTAAGAATAAAATTTGAAAATATAAAATAACAAAATGAATTGAATTGATTCAATTTTTAGTTCAATCTATTCGGAAGCCTTACTCACTCCTAATAAAAAAAAAAGAAAAATTAAAATAAGGTAGCATGAACAAACCTTAGCAAAAAGGACAAAAAAGAGAAATATTAACATATCTTGTTTTCATCTCATGAGTAGTTTAAGTGATAAAAAGTGTAAATTTTCCAAATTGAGGAGAGCAGAGTTCAAACCCTCCATCCCCTTTCTCTTCAGTGTGATTTTTTTTAATATTTTTAGTATTCAATAGCCATAGAATTTTAATTAATTTAGAGTTTAAATCGAATGAATTGAAAATAAAAAAATAAAAAATTCTCTATTCCCGTTTTTTAAAAAAAAGTTAAAATTGGAATCTGAAACCTTATATAAACTCAATTCTTACTGCTTGAATCAAGTAAATATTGATAAATGTCCAAATACATGACAATTCATGGCTAGCCAAAAATTGAAAAAAAAAAAATTTCTCGTACCAAATATAATAAAACAAAATTACGAGACAAACAAGGAATAATCCACAATTAATGGATGGGAAGAAGGAATTGAATTCTGCCGTTCATTTCCAATCTTTGTCAAATTTTTTCCACCCTACAAATTCCACAGGCGGAAGAAGAGGAAGGTGTTTTCAACTTGTCTTCTTCATCATTTCCCCAATGTCGTTTTCAATTTGGACACAAAAGTGAGAGTAGGGCTTGGTAAGCATTTGTTGACTGTCTTTTACAGATGAAAGTCTTGATCGTCACGAAATGACAAAGCAAATCTCTGTTTCTTTACTTCCACAAATTAAATATATGCTTAAATCAATTAAAGCTTATCTCATGTTATCTATCTTTTGTATCATTTCACTTTGATTTTAAATGCAATTACTGCCTAAATATTGCATAGAAGTTGCCATAATTGACAACATGAGTGAAGTTGCAGCTCATGGTTCTCTGACTTCTGTCTGGCTGCAGCTCAAACTTGGGTCAACAACAACTACCAATAAGAACCAACGTTAGCTTCTGTAGTTCTCCACTGTGTGTGCGTATATATATATATATATATATATGCAGTGCCTGTCTAGTTGCTAGCATATTAACCTAGTCTAATTGCTTGACGAGATTCACTCCTCGTACCTTCTAAGAGGATGGAGAATACAGTGAAACATTTTTTTTATGCATTGGAATCCTAATATGCTGAGACCTGTGGATTATGCAGTAGGAAACAATTATTTCCCTAGTAAATCACTCATTATCTAACAAAATATTGGCCAATGATGAGATTCAAATTCGAAATCTTCTCTGCTCACACCATATTATAAAAAAGACTAATCAGAATAGGTCTAATTGGTAATACTGCGGTTTGAATATCTATCAATACTGATAGTAACCTAATCAATTATTTTTTGCGAAAAAAGTTATAGCCATGGTGTAACATCCAAGTCTCCTTGTTGCATCTAGGATTGCTTCTTCCTTTCCCAATAAATCCCATTCTGTGTATCTAAGTTTGTGCCGACATGTGTGCATATCTAATAGGTTGGTAGCAATGTCATCATGGAAGCTTGCAGAGCAAAAGACCAAAGGGAGAAAATTTTTAGGCAAATGATCTCAATTAACCATATAAACAATCTTCAAATTGTACTCTAAAGAATTAGTTAATTAGAAAAAAAAAAAGAATAAAACCATTTACTGCAAAAATAACCAAAGGAGGTGTGCCCTGTCAAAATACCTCTCAAAGAATAAAATTTAAATGGAGAGGATTGTAATAAAATATACACCTGTGATTTATGTCATCTCAAGTTCATGTATTCTGACATTCTATACTAAAAAGCAGCGTTGCATTAAATGGCAGAAGGCCAAAAGCAAAAAAACAACTGCAGGCATAATCTTTCTGGTTTAAAGATGATGCTCATCCCCCATCAATAGTTCACTTGGCCATCCCAACTTATCAAAATATTGATCAATGTGAAAGGAATGTGTCCATAATCCAAGTTACTCACCCAGGCTCAGCAAATAATGCATGTTCACTTAAACTGTAAAAATCTTCCTCACCTTCTTCATATTCCTATGACATACAGGGCAAGTACCAGCAGCCTCAACTATCCTGCATAGATAAATAACAATGCATGATACGCACTTGCTTCAAATAAAGCCAAGATGGATGTCATGTAAGTAGTACACTATAGCCAATTGACAAGTAACATGGCAACAACCAAATTTAAACAGTTACAAATTAATTATGAAAGTAGGTACCAAATGAATTAAAAGAAAAAAATTGAGCCAGATGACTGTTTGGCAGTCTGCAGATTCTTCATTCCCCATAAACTCTTCAAGATCCAAAATGATTTGTAATTTTTCTAAGTTGGATCATTAGGTCTGGCAATCTATTTATTCTGAGTGGAGATCGTGAAAGTTTACAGGTCTTTTTCTGTTTCACTGCAACTGGGACAAGATACACTTGGTTTACCGACAATCATAATAAGGCCAGAACTTGTGTCCAGTTCAGATTTTTGAAACCAACTTCTGCCCCAAATTAGTTCAGGCAGGTCAGAAATTACAATCTCCGGCATCTAATTTTATCTAAAACTGTAGCTAAGCAATTATGTCAACATAACAAAATTTCATTGAAAAGGCTTCCCCATCCATCTTGATATTTTCATGCCGCTCCGGATGGGAAGTGTTCATGGGTCCTACTAGGGCTAATACTCCTATCCTACTTGGTATGTCTTATTGGGCTTGGTAGTTGATAGACCTAAAAACCAAGTTGTTTGTTTGCCTTCCTGGGACCCAAAGAAAGAAGAATACGCTACGCTAAATGTCAAGCATAAATTGGAGAAGGAATGGTATCTCGCGAAGATGGAGAATGTTTTCGCATGAATAGAGAATAGGTTCTTCAATAAGGATGGCTTAATGCTCCAAAATCTCGAGGTTCCGATTCGAGGTCAACTGTCACACCGCAATCAAATTAGTAAATGGCATTTATCCCGAGGGACTTCGCCAATGGATTGATGCCAAAAGTCCCTAAGATATAACACCAAAATTCCCTAAGAGAAGGGTTCACTACAATTAAATTCTTTGTTAACATTAGCTCTGTTGCATTCTTTAGGGAAACATGCCATCTACTCTAATTCTGAAAGCTCATCATAGGTTCACACCTTAAAGCAGGGCATGATCACACAGGCAAAAGCAAGCACTAATAAAATGTTGTTCTGAATTTAGAACCATAATTGCTTCAGTCAAAAGCGTCAAAGTCTCCAGTCAATATATAAAAGGTGACATAATGGTGATCAGGTGGGTAAATGTATTACCTTGTTCCACACTCAAAACAAGCAACACAATGCCCACATGGGAGGAAGAAGCAGTCCCTTGGAGCATCAAAGCAAATTGCACAAAGACGTTGGGTATTATTGCCATTTTCACAATCTCCCAATGACTTGCCTTCTAAGGACCCTGATGCCAGAAAATGTTCAAGATCCTCCTCATCATTTGAGACAGAATCATAAGAAGAGCCCCAACTTGAGAGATCGTCATCTTTGTTTGAAAGGAGAGGAGCTCTCTGAGGCTCTACATCCCCATACTGAACTCCATTTCTTTCTTCACGAATACAGTGGAACTTGTTCAAGAAGTTGAAAATGACCAACATAATCAAAGTCATCGCAGCTGCAGGTGTCAAAACAAGTAAACATATGATCCGCATGTCAAATTTATGGAAGAAAGAAGAAGTTTACCTGTGCCCACAACATATGTTGCCCATCTTGGCCCATAGGTCATTTTGACATACCACTCACCGCTGGGTGATTCCTAAAGCAGATAAGAAAATCATAATAAATATAAAGTTAAGTTTTATGTTACTATGATTTGAGTTTCTTGCAACAGGAGTTACTGAGAATTGTAGTTTTATTTGTTAATCTTGCAAAAGTCTCTGCTAATTCCAGTCTTCTACAGACCATTCCATGTATCTAATCTCTGGTAGAAGAAATGAACCAATAATACAGTAATGTCTAGGTTCCGTGGAACTACTTTTGAAGATACACACTGGAAAGAGGCATTTATATGTAGTTTTGCTGGTTTACAGTTGCTTCTCCCTCTTCTGTTCTTTTTTTTTTTTTTCCCTTTAGCAATGGCCCTCATCAAAATGCATAAATTTTAAGTTAACAAGTATGGGAAACGACAAACTTACCTCTTCTGGACCACGAGAAGTTAAGACAATAGCATTGCCTTTGGGAAACAAAATGCTCACTCTGCACATGCCATTGGTAAAAGCACATTTGTAATAAGCTTCAGTTGTATTGTATAGGAGAGCATTTATACTGACATTTAATTCCACCTGTACAATTAAAGATAATTTACATGAATGGTACAAATCGCTGTCCTTAAAAAAACATAATTGCTCAAATATATCAAGTAAAAGCTAGTATGAAAATTTGTTCCTGAACTATCTGGATAGATATCTTAATTTAAGTCCAATCTTAAGCCCAGTAGCAAAATCATATCTATTCTTTCTCTAATAATGCATTTAATTTGCAAATTGTGCTACTTTTATGTCTTTCAACAAGATCTTTCCTGTATCATGCATTAGTTACTCCTTCAGCCATCTTGTCAAATGCTAGATAATAAGTGCAAAGGTGAACAAAAACAGGCACCTATATGTGACATTTTTGTAATAGTTATCACATAGATTTCATATGTCTTCATTTTAGAGTCGAATGACAAATCTGTATGCTTGAAGTTAAAATATCATAGGCTTTTCATGCTCTAGTTGTTTACAAACCAAAACATTGCAGTGACAAGGCCATTCAGCTTGCCTTCCCCCAAGATTATTGTTTTTCAAACATTCAGTCATTTCTTATAAGATCTTTCCATCTCATCAATATTACACATGAGGAACCACAGAAGCACATTTTTATTTGTGGTTGAAAATATAAGAAATTAGATATTCAAGACTACTTCAACTTCAAGATGAAAAAACCAATTAAAATAAGTTAATTTTTTGAGCAATTACCCGTACTTCCTCTGAATTTAAGTTTCCCGCTGAGACATAGTAACTCGAAGATTTCCATATCTTCTGCTGGATAATACCACTTCCTATATAGAAGCAATCACAATGTTGGTTAAAAAGGTTGTATAAATAAAATTTCCAGTTGTCTCAACTCAACTTCATTCCCACCATGAATGACATTCCATGATAAAGTGGAGTTCGGATATGTTGGGTCCTCAAGCCACTGAGAAAGGCCTTCATTCCCTACAATTTTGCACTTCAGGATGTCAAGGAAATATTCCAAAACCGAATCTGAAACTAGTAAAAGAATGATTGCTAGCAATTCTAGAGATGAACAATTGTTGAGTTGCGATCGATGTTCATGAGTCATGATCATGTAGGAGTAAAATCAGTAGATCAGTTATGCATTCTCAGGTCTAACAACGATTAAGAATTTATCAGCAGTATGACAATCCAGATAAGTGAGAAAGGTTCATTGACAGCCAATACATTGTCTTAGCTTACATTATAGCTCCATCATCTATAACATAATTGCCAATATAAGTAATAAGAGCAATTATAAGAAAAGGAGTCTGAATACTTTATAAACTTATGAAAATTTCTGCTCTTTACTGCATGCACAGCAAAGGCATTCCCTAGAACGGTGTATGCATATGATTGTTATGAGGAGAACAAAATGAAGAAAGAGAATTTGCAAGGAATATCTACTAGAAATTTCTAATTACCTTGAGCAATTACTAGAAAAAGAGAGGTGCTCGGGGAGTTCACACTATATGAAATATTTATTTGAGATCCCTCATTCAGGTAATATATCCACTCCTGAAAAGAATTTATCTTGTTATTAAAAACTTCAATGAACAACTTCAATTAAAAAGTTGCATGGACATACTGAAGACAACAGCAGATAAAAATTAGACTTGCCTTGTGAGAGTCAGCCGGGACAGTGACATTAAGAGCTCTAGACCAGGCTTTTACAACATTAAGTGGCGGAGTTTTATAGAATCCATATAGCATAAGCCCGGGATGATTGCTATCCAACTCTTCCACCTAGTGAGAGCCTATTCAAATTACTTAAAAAATTATAGCAAACATACCAAAAGAAGTGGATATGGTAAGAATAATTTACCTTGATAGACTGCACAAATAAGGAATTTGGTCTAGTAAGCATGGAAGAATTGGGTCCTATCATAATGCTTGCAGGACCATAGACTCCTAAAATCAGAGTCATCGATACTGCGAGATGAAAGCTAATTATCAAATTCAGAAACTAGCACGCATATTTAAATTCAAATGGTAACCAATTCCATGATGTTTGGGAAAACTAAAACTGCAAGAATCCAAATCAATTGAATTCTATAGAGTCAAATCTAATTAGGTAACAGTTGATAGAACACAATTCAACTCAGAAAAAGTGCATTTTGCAAGAAATGAAATCATACCACAAGAGATATGATGTTACAAATATTCAATTGAACTGACTAAATCATTGCACATGCTCCATTTTCAAAATCTATTACATACTTCTACCATAAACTAAAAAGCCATTAAAAATACTAACCAAAGAACCAAAAGGTGAGCACAACAATGACACATGACCAAGTGTCATCTCTAATTGCTGAAACATCATCAATAACAAAAAAATTCCGTGGAAAAAAACCAATGTGCTGCTGATCAGTATCTGCTTCTCCAAACTGATGCTGATTGCCTCCATGATTACTCTCTTCTTCTTCTTCACGAACATGAGGCCAAAAAGAAGATGATGATGCAGCAGCGCCACCGCCACCGCCATCAGAGAAGTCCTCCCCATTCAACGTAGTAGTAGCAGCAGCCCTATAAGAAGAAGGAGACAGAGAGGAAGCAAAACCATGCCCTTCTTGTGACATTCTGAAGAGGAATAAAAGTGAAATGGATGAAATTAACAAGAATGATGAATAAAATGAAGAAGAAAAAAATTCAAATCCCTAACCCTAACTGCAGAGAGATTAAAAAAATCAAAGTTTGATAAAAAAAATTGAATTTTGATTACCTTGGCGAGCAGCTTCTGTAGAGAAGAAAGAAGCCATGGAACTGGAAGGTGATAGAGAGACTATTAGCAAGTCAAAGGTCACCACCACACCGGTCAGTCTCCGGTCTTTGCACAGGAATGGTAGTTGTAAGACCGACCATGGCCGTTATTAGTTTAGCTTCTCTGGCTTCATGTGTGATTTTGCAATACACTAAAATAATGCTAAATGACGTGGTGAGTGACCATTGGTCAACTGTGCGCGGGTTTAAATACTTGCCTATGCTTGCAATTTATTAATTGGGTTTACACCGTATTTTGTTTGTAGAAAATATTTTATTTTTAAAATATTTTGTGTTTAAAAATATTTTATTTTTAAAATATTTTTTTTAGAAAAAATGTTTTTCAAATGTTTGGTTACAACACTAAAAAAATATGATAAATAATAAAAGAATGTATTAAAAAATAAAAATAAATATAATAAATCAGGAAAGAATATATTAAAAAATATATTAAAAAATATTTTTTTATCCTTAAAATGGAAAAATATTTTACCTTATTTTGAAGTAATTTTTTTTGAGTATTATATTTTTTTTACTTATTTTATCTAAATAATCCAAACACTAGAAAATAAGAAAAAATATTTTCTGAAAGAATATTTTTCATAAACAAACGGAACCTAAATTTAATCTAATTCACACTTTTTTCCATCTTATTTAAAGTTAAAAAAAATTTATCCCTTAATTTTTATTTTGTCAACACTTTATTCTCTTTGACATGTTCTAGTAAATTTCTTACATAAAAAAAAAAAGATAAGTACAAAAAAGTATCATGTGATTTAATACATTTATACTTCGAGCCTTGTGATATTTTTAGTGGCGCTTTAATACCCGTTAGCAAATAAAAGCTAAAATCACTAACACCGTTTATTTGAGCTGATGTGGATGTTGATGTGTACAACACCTTACCCACGCGTCCAAAATTTTTTTAGTTTATGGGTTAAAAATAGTTTTGATCATGTAAAAGCTTTTTGACATTTAAGTATCATGTGTTTCATTTTTTTTACATTTTAGTACCCTTTTAAGTAATATTATCATTATTTTTTGAGAAAACATTGATATAATAGTAACTTTTAATGATATATATGATTTATGATTAATTTAACCAATTTGTTATTTTTAAAAATATTGTAAATTTATTTTTAAAATTATTTCTTTTTATTCATAATAAAATTAAAAGTACATTCAAACTTGAATTGTTGTGAGTTTAATAGTTAGTTGAATGGTGTATCATTTTTAGAATATTTGTAATACTAAAATTATAGGAAAAAAGTACAAAAATCCCCTTAACGTTGTGCCCTAAATTCAATTTCCCTTATAACATTTTTTAAGGTCCAAATAAACCCTTAACGTTAACAAACTAATACAAAATCACCCTCACATTTAACACTGTTTACAACTTAAGAATTGACTGTTAAAATATGCTTATGTGGCCTATGAGTCCTACTAATTTTGCCATGTATGACTAAAGAACTCCTTATGTGGGACCTACACATCTGGTGTAAAAAAGAAAAAATTACATTTACCGCCCTGAAGTTTGACCTAATTACAACTCTCCTCCCTCTTATTTGAAAATTAAACATTTACATCCTTTGATTTTAATTCTATCAATATTTTAGCCCATCCATTACCTTTTCCATTAGGTTTTTTATATCAAAATACATTTACCTCCCTCAATTTATAAAAATAAAATAATTTAATCCCTAAATTCTAATACAATGAAATGATTTAGTCCTTCAACTTTTTAATTATTTAAAATTTAAAATTTCAATACTAACTAAATTTTAGACATGTACACAAATCTCCATCAATATATTATTTTGAATTATATAAAATTCACACTAACTCAAAAGTCAAGTTGTAATTTTAATAAATCTATAAATATCCATAAATTTATTTTATATTCATTTTTACTTATTTTTATTAATTTTTGCTCCAATTAAAATTAGTAGTATTTAAAACTAAAGTAATATATAAAATGAATTGCTTAAAAAAAGGTAAAATTAATGAAACCAAACATAAAAAATAAATATAAAATAATAAAAATT
>CATIWM010163183.1:0-12005 GCA_949671775.1 Mallotus repandus | reverse complement strand
GGTGAAACTAAACACATTTTCTTTTTCTCATGGAAAACAAAAACATGTGTATATCATGCCTCTCTAATCAAATTGAGTATATTAAAATATGCGTCTAGATTTTAAAACTAGTAATAAAATACTATTTCAGGAATGATATTTCATTTTCTTGTTTAGTATATAAGAAATTCAAATTTCATCATGATACTTTTATATTTAGATAGCCTAAATTATAATGAAAAATGCTATTTTTTTTATCATCCGGTATTTTAAGTATTCTTTAACCACAAGAGCTCCAATTAAAAACGACGTTTAAATTATATGGGATTATAATGAAAATGACATTTCAATAAGTAGATAACTTTTTTTTAATCTTTATTTATATAGGATTTTTTTTAAAAAAAAGTTGAGGTCTAAAATCAATAGATGCACCCAATCATCCCAAGTAGGTTGGCACAATCTTAGCACCCTCATCATATAATAGGATTCAAAATATTATCAATAAAAAGAAAAGAGCATCCATACAAAAGAAAGAAAACCCAGAATTAACAAAAACGAAAATGCTCAACAGAGCAAAAATCTTCAAAAAAAAAAAAGATGAGAACAAAAAGTCGGACAAGACCTCCACCAATTGGAAGTAGCATGTTGAGCACCATATTTTGCTAGGTTGTAGGCCAAAACACTCCCTTCTAGAAAAATATGAGAGACTACAAGAGTCAAACTCTTCAAATCATCTAAACAAGAATCCCATTAGTGTCGAACAACCCAAGGAACCTCCGCATATCTATATCTAAACAAATGCACTACCCAAGAAGAATCACACTCTAACCATAGATTATGCCAACCCAATTCGTTAGCTTTCCTAACAGCAAACATAGCAGCATGCAACTCAGCTACATAAGCAAATCCAATTCCAGTAGTAAAAGCAAAAGCACCAGTCACAAAGCCTCTCAGATTTCTGAAAACTCCGCCTGCACCCAAATACCCTGGAGCACCAATCGTCGAGCCATCAATATTCACTTTGATCTAACCTGAAATGGGAGGGTACCAAGTGACACTAATTATCTTGGGAGTTTTAGGCGGTATAGCTACTATATTAAGAAGAGAGAGATTTTGCAGTTAATAGAATTAGACATCGATCCAAAATGAAAGAAAACAATTTCTTTAATCATTTTCCATAAACAACAAAGAGCAAGGAAAATATCAGGTTTAACATCTTCAAAAATAACAGAATTCCTACATCTCCAAATAAGCTAAATAGCACTAAAGATAGCCGAAATCTAAAGAACCTGAACTGGCAAGCTGAAATGGCAACTAAAAGCATTTCGCATCCGGGAGACAAAAGATCCCAAAGCCACAAGAGGCCTTTGAAATGTATCACCAACAGCCTTCCAAATCTCCTTGGCAAATGGGCAATAAACAAAAGTGTGATCCACAAATTCTGAGGCCAAATGACACATACAACACCGAGAAGCTAGATAAAAGCCCTTCTTGGATAGATTATCCTCAGTTGGCAGATACCTAAGATAGGCACGCCAACCTAAAAAAGAACATGAAGGTGGCAAAAACTCATTCTAAAAGAGCCTACACCAAGAATCCATAGGGTTAGAATGTAAAGCCAAAAAAATTTTCACAGAATAACTTCTATTAACTGATGGAAGCTATATGCAAATATTTGAGCAGTCTTTAAGAGGCTGAATTTGTAAAATATCATCTGGAACATTCAATGGGAGATCATCTAGAAGATGTCAACCACCATTTTCCAAGAAATTTGAAATTGGGGCATCCAACTTAGTTTGTTGAACATATGGAATATTAAGTCTAGAAACCAATGAAGGTAGAATCCACTCATTAGTCCAAAATCTCAAACAAGAGGAAGAGCCAATCAACGACTTAATAGAAGCTTTCATAGACAGAAAAGAGGATTTTATAGAACTCCAAACATAAGAAGAAATAAGAGTAGCCTTAGGAACACCCGAAGCCATAAGAAAATGATTAGTTAAAAGAGACATAGGATACACATTCTGAGAAATCAAGCTCCAAGACAGTTTTCCAAGAAGAGCAAGGTTCAAATGCTCTAAATTTATTTATATAGGATGATTATATTAAATCTCATATTTGAATTTTAATAATCAATTAAGAAGATAACAAAATCCAACCATTGTAAATTGTTATGGGATTGTGAAATTTGTGCAGTCCTGTTTTACTCCAATTTTCTTTTTCTGTGAATATCAATTAAGCAATAGTTGATTGAGCTGGTGATCACTTTTATGAATGTGAATATGAATGTTTGATTGATTATTAAAATAAAAGAAGAATTCAACATTTCTTTAATAATCCACAAAAAGAAAATACTTATTTAGTTTTTTATGGGAGAGATAGAAATGTGTAATATTTGTATGAGATAGAGATGACCAAATTGCTTTTTAAAACATTAGGTGTTTACAATTGGATTATGAGATCCCAGCTGCTACAAAATTTATATAGTTTAATCCATGCATTGCTAATCACAAAAAATGACAGATAAAATTGTAGGAAATTGAAAAGTTCTTGGCGGTGACGATTATAATTGGAAGTTGTTGTTGTCTTTTTTTTTAATCCAACATAGTTAGAAAAGACTAAATATTTTAAAGTGGAAGTTTTATTTTAAAAAATTAATTTTTCCACTATTTTATAGTCACAAAAGCTCCAACTCTTTTGAAGCGGAAGATTTTTAAGAACGAAACCATATATATTTTTTGATAAGAAAAAATTTATTAATAATAATTTTTGAAAAATTTAACATGATGATGCTAACTAAACCCATAATGATAGATCTTATACTTAACATGATCGTAATGTCAATCTTGCAAGCTCATCAACATTTATCTTCATAAAATTACAGGTTATCAATGAGAGGGTAGAGATCTGAAATTTGTTATTGATTCTGATCTTGTGTTTGGAATAAATAAACTGCAATGTTAGTTTTAACATGCCACCTGAATGATGGACAAATTTGATAAATAGAGGTGTGATTCAGATGAACGATTGATCACGAAAGTTGTATGACTGTATGCCTGATCCTCTAAGCAATGATGTTTGATGATGTTGCTGAGGATGGCAACAAGCAATAATTTCATGTCACTATTACTATCGTTTCGCGAGAATTTTATTTTGTCATTAAAGGTTTAACAAAAAATCATCCTAGATCATATATATATATATAACAGGCTGTGATATACGGGCACTACAAATTGAATGTTGCAGTGCTACAAAATTACAAATTGAAACAGACTAAACATACATATATAATTGGGCAATATCTTTATCAATATAAATTCAAATTAAGTAATCTAAGATGCTGCTTAAATTTAACATTTTTTTTGAAATTAGCTTAAATTTAACATTTAGGACTATAATTTTCATGTTTTGAATTTGAGTTAATTTAGCTGGCATTAGGGTGAAAATGTGTAAAGAAATCTTAAAAGAAAATAATTCTCATTACTTGAATTGCACAAGCTGTACATTTACGTATATATAAGACAAATTGTAAAACTAAAGAGAAAAGAGACGTTGCCTTTGCTATACATGGCAACTACCTAAGCATTTGAAAAAAAACCAATGTTCCTAATTATATTAGGAAGGAGACGTTTGTCTGTTATGCATGGAAATGGACATTGTTCATGTAAAAGGAAATATAAAATATCTAAGATTTTAGGAGGAGTGTGTGCATGAATTTGAGCATGGCATGGTCATGCCGTGTGTGTCCACATGGCCATGTCGTGTCTTTAATTCTCTATTTACACCCTTTCTCAAGCTGGAGGGAACAATTAAATGTACTCCAAACTTATTGCAAAGTTGTATAAAGAAAGTGGCAGCCGGGGGTTTTATGAAGATATCAGCGAGTTGATGTGAAGAAGGAATGTAGAGAGTGATCAAGGCACCAACAACAACCTTTTCATGAAGAAAGTGATAGTCGATTTTGATGTATTTGGATCGAGCATGAAGAACATGATTAATTGTCATATATAGAGCACCTTGGTTGTCATAGAACAATTGAGGGGCTTTATGGAGAGATATTCCAATATCGCAAAGGAGAAATTGAATCCAACCTAATTTTGCTGTTGTGGAAGCTAAGGCACAATACTCGGCTTCAGTGCTAGAGTGAGATACAATTGGTTACTTCTTTGAGGACCATGATATGTAATTTGCTCTAAGAAAGATGGAATAGCCTATAGTGTTATGTCGTGTGGTTGGACATTTTGCCCAATCTGCATCAAAAAAGTCATAAAGAGAGGAAGTACTATTTTTATAGAGTGAAATACCAAGATGAATTGTGCCTTTCAGGTAGCGAAGAATACATTTGATTGCTTTCATATCACCGACATTGGGAGTTTGAAGCTTTTAACATTATTTACAGCATGAACAATGTCAGGTATGGTGTAAGTCAAGTATTGTAGGGCACCAACTGGACTTTGATATTCAGTAGCATTGATAGGATCAGAATCATGATGAGTCTCCTGAGTCTTGAGTGCCATCGGGGTTTTGTAAGGAGAGCAGTCAAGTAGTTTGGCGCGTTGAAGAAGTTCTTTAGTATATTGGCTTTGGGAAAGTGTTATTCTGTGATGATGTCTGTGGACTTCAATGCCAAGAAAAAAAATGTAATTCTTCAAGGTCTTTGAGGGCAAATTCAGAACTAAGAGTGTTGATGAGGTGTTGAATGCATTGTTCATTGTTCCCTGTGACCATAATGTCATCCACATAAATAAGTATGAGTATAATAATTTGATTATTGCATAAAATAAATAAAGAAGGATCAGTTGTACTACAAGTGAAACTAAGATGAAGCAAAAATTGAGAGAGTTTATCAAACCATGCTCTAGGGGCTTGTTTAAGCCTATGGAGAGATTTGTTGAGTTTGCATGAAAAATCAAGTTTGTGAGGTTCCTTGAAGCCAGGAGGTTATTCTATGTAAAGAGTTTCTTTGAGATATCTATGAAGGAATGCATTTTTAACATCAAGCTGTCGTAGTTTCCAATTTGAAGTAAGAGCAACAACCAAGACCACTCGGATTGTGGTTGCTTTAACCACATGATTGTAAGTTTCTTCATAATCAAGGCCTTTAATTTAAGAGTAGCTTTGAGTGACAAGTCAAGCATTTTAATGCTCGAGAGTGCCATCTTCCTTGAATTTGATGCAAAAAATCCATTTGGAGCCCATGATATTAGTGTTAGGTGGTTTAGGTACCATTTGCCAAGTGTTATTGGCATGGAGGGCCTAAAGTTCTTAAGTCATGGCTTCTTTCTAATGGGGAATGGCCACAATAGTTTTGTAGGTTTTAGGGATGTTCAAATTAGTGTAGGTGATAAGAGCATTGTGGTTTCATTTTAACCAAATTTTCTGAGTTGCTTGGGCAAGTAGAGGGTCGAGAAGTGGATTTTGGCGAAGTTGAGTACGAGTAATCATGGGGTGGCTGTGTAGTTTGGAAGATGTACCTACAGAAGATAAGTCAAAAAATAAATTTTGGCTTAAATCAGAGAAGTTCATATGGGAAGTAGTGGAGTTCAGTGAAATTATGGTGGAGAGGCTTCCAATTGTAGGTTGCGTATTAGTGGTGGTTGCATTTAAAGGAATTGTTGTAGGTAGCATGGTGGTGGCTTCATTGGGCAGGTTATCGGTAGGAGCTGGTGAAGATGCGATGGAGGTTGGAACTAGCAGGGATTGCAGTGTGGAAATAGAAAAGGATACAGTAAGGAACGGTTTTGAGGATTGTAAGGGAGTTAGGGCCAGCAAATGGGAAATAGTGGGAGCTGCTATGAGTGGTTCTTCAGGGTAAGAGATGTGTGATATCAAATAGAGGTGTCGATTAATGGTAGTATTATCAGGTTTGGAGATTGATGTGTGTGGACCCGATAGTGGAGATAATAGGATAGAGTTGTGAGCATCAGCTGGTAAAAATGGTGTGGCAGAATGTTGTGGTCTTAATGTGATCAACCTGTATTTGCTCAATATTGTCGGAAAAGAAAGGAACTTCTAATTCCATCGAATTGGTATTATTTTGTGAAGGAGAGTAAGGAAAGCAGTTCTCATCAAATAATACATGACGGGAAATATAAACTTTGTTAGTTAATGGACATAAACAATGATACCCTTTATGAATAAGGCTATAACAAATAAATATACAAGGATACAATTTCTTTGCAAATTTATTGTTGTTTTTGTGATCACGAAGATACGGAAAATGCCTGCATCCAAAAATTCTCAATATACTATAGTTAGGTTTATGATAGAACATGGAGATTTCCTATTGAGTGTAGATGAAGGCATACGATTAATTAAAAAGGTTGCAGTAAGAAAAGCATTAACCCAATATTTGGTTGGCAAATGAGCTTGAAAAAGAAAAGTGAGCCCAGTTTCCATAATATGACAATGTTTTCTTTCTGTAACACTGTTTTATTATAGAGTGTAAGGACATGAAAATTGGTGATGGATACCACAATTAGTCAACTGATTTTGAAATGCATTGGATGTAAATTCACCTCCGCCATCACTTTGAAAATTTTTGATTTTATGGTTAAATAAATTTTCCACTTGTTTTTGAAATTTAATAAATGTTTCAAGAAAATATATTTTTGCTTTAAAGGAAATAGCCATGTATAACGAATGCAATAATCAATAATAACAACATAATATTTGAAAATTTGACAAGAAATAATAGAGGCAGGTCCCCATAAGTTACAGTGTAGTTTTTCTAAAGGAAAATTTGAAATTTTATTTGACAAAAAGAATGGAAGTTTACAACTTTTTCCCATTTGGTTGCTAGCACAAATGGTTTTTAGTTGTTCCCAACTTGAAACATCAATTAAATTCTTAGAATGTAATGTTTTTAAAAAATTTGAATGTGGATGTCTGATGCGTTGATGCCAAATAGTTTGAGAAACTCCTTTATTGGTGGAAAAGACTTTGTGATTGTTGTCTAGTGCATACAAGCCATTATACTTATAGCCTTTAGCAAGAACCTTTCCTTGTTGAGACTTAACAAAAAATTGGTTAGCATCAAAAGTAATAGAGCATGCATTATCTGCGGTAACTTAGCTACAAAGATGATATTCTTTTTAATTTTAGGTGCTATTAGAACATTTTTTAAGATCAATAATTCCACTGTTTGTTGCAATTTTACCTTCTCTGATATGACTTATGTCCAAATTTTCTCCATTACCAATAAGAATAGAATCACTTCCATGATATTGAGTTAGCTTTGAGAGTTTACTTGGATCATTAATAATGTGTGTGGTGGCCCCTGAATCAGCATAAAAATTTAGTTCATCACCTTGAGTTATGTTCATGACTGCAAGAGCTTTGTGGAGTTAATCCTCTGGTTGAATTGAGTGATCAAATTGACTCCAACATTCAATCGAGAAATGGTTGTATTTTCCATGAATTTGACATATGATGAGAGCCTTATTCTGTTTGTCATTTTTGTTGTCAACTGAGTTTCCATTGGATTGGTTTCCATGGTTGTAGTTGATTTAAGAATTGTGTCGCGCTGTGGGATTAAATCCACACCCATAAGAGTCGAATCTCCCTCCATTTCTACCACGGTCTCTTCCTCTTTGTACAAAATAGGCTTGATCATGTCGAGGATTGGGATCTTGTGCTGGAGTGTTGTTGAAATTCAATTGTTCATAGGCTTGAAGTGCCGTGACAAACTGATAGAGTCAAGGATAAGGTGGTTTTGTGAGCATAGCGATACAGAAGTCTTGGTATTTTGTTCCAAGACCTCTTGTAAGTTAAAACACTTTCTTTGTTTCACCAATTGGTTTTTTGATTGTAGCCAAGTTGTCACGTAACCCTTTGAATTTCTTCACGTTGTCATCAATAGAAAGATTGCCCTTTTGTAAGGACATGAGGGTTTCATTTAGAGCCATCTCCTTTTCAACTGTAGTAGGAAGGATTTATTGCTTTATTGATTTCCATACCTTGGAGGCTGAACCAACATCTTCAAGAGTAACAAGAACTTCAAATTTGATGTTTTTCAGCAGGAAGGTAGTAAGGAGACCATCATTCTATTTTCCTAGAAGATAATTTGAGTGAGTGTCATTTTTATCTTTCTCTGTTGTTTCTTGTGAAGGTTCAATGCCTTCAATGAGATGGTGTCCCATGTTGATACTTTGAATAAGTAGCTCCATTTGTGAGTGCTAAAGAAGATAATTGGTATTGTCTAATTTCAAAGATATCATACTAGAGCATTGATGGAGAGTTTTGAGAGAAAGTTCAGTTTTATTGTCTGATTTAATAATAGCAGTAGTGGCCATGAGAATTGGTGAATTTGAGCTCATTGCAAGTTCTGATACCATAAAGAAATCTTAAAAGAAAATAATTCTCATTCCTTGAATTGCACAACCTGTACATTTACATATATATAAGACATATTGTAAGACTAAAGAGAAAAGAGACGTTGCCTTTGCTATACATGGCAACTACCTAAGCATTTGAAAAAAACCAACCTTCCTAATTATATTAGAAAGGAGACGTTTGTCTCTTATGCATGGAAATGGACGTTGGTCATGTAAAAGGAAATATAAAATGTCTAAGATTTTGATTGAGTTATTTGAGGAGGACCTTGTGCATGAATTTGAGCACGGCATGGTCATGCCGTGTCTTTAATTCTCCATTTACAATAAGTGGTTGCATCTGTAAGTCTGAACTCAAGTAGAATTATTTTTCATTTATTTAAGTATGATATTGAATATAGGTTTTATTTAAGATTTTCTCAGTCTATTAAGATTTATTTTTATAACTTTAGCAACGATAGATAATGAAATTTTATAAATAAAAAATTAAAGAGAAATTTTTTAGCTATTTAGAGCATCTCCAATAGGCTCTTCATATGATTAAATTCTTTACTTTGAAGAGTCAAAAAAAAAAAAATTTCAATACATTCTCTATATTTTTATTTTAGAGTAGAGAGTCAAATTTCACTCTCCACTCTAAAATATTTTAATTTTCTATGTAAAATATTAATTGATATTTATCTATTTATTGAAAAGATTTTTCTCTTTCTTCAAATGGAGGAAAATAATTAAATAAATAGAGAGAAATCTTGTAAAAACAAATAAAAAAAAATTAAACATTTATATTTATTGGATAAAGCAAAATGAAGATTAAAAATATAAAGAGTCTATTAGAGTTGTACAAATTTTTTCACTTTTTATATTTAAAAATATTTTGAAATACTCTTTATTATGCAAAAAATACTCTTTAAAATAAAAAGTACTATTAGAGATGTTCTTAATTAATCATGTATTGTTATCAAATATTACATTTGCGGTGAATATATATATATATATATATTGTTTTATTTATTATTGATTTAAAAGATAAAAATTTAACTATAATTTTTATTGTTTAAACTAACTAAAGAAGATGTGAAGATTCAACATGTATAATTTTAAAACTTTGATTTGAATTTTTCTTGAAAGTATAAATTTTAGTTCATATTAATCAAGTTCAAAGAGCAAATATTCTACCAAGTCCTCAATATAACTCTTCATTAGTGTTAACACACACTTCAATACTTAAAGGGATAAGCATAAATTCAACTTCATCTATACAAGTCACAAATATATATATATATATATATGACAAAGTTTATGATAATGATGAGAGAGACAATAAACCACATCGATGTAAATTTATTTTATGTAGACAAATATTACAACAATAACACCAATTTAACAACAACCACATACAGGAAATCAGAAGTTGATTTTTTTTTTTCTTTGATCAATTTTCCTGTTGCATGCTCTCAACACGATAACACACCAACCATGCATACATATACGTAGATATATGTCCTGGCTAGAGTTGATCTCAACTCTGTATTATATGCATTATTTTAGAGACTCTTACAAATTGACCTTGTGGTCACTAATGTCACAGAATATTCAGGCAGTTGGAGGATCTGGGACAAAATCATCCAGCTTCCAAGATCCATCATCCAGTTGAATCATAGCCTTGTTCTTCTCCATCCACCACGAACTCGGGACTTCGTACTCATCTTTTAGAGCATCTATATCTTTATTTAGAAGTTTATAATCTCGATCAACGACCAACTCAAAATCATTTCCTCTTTGTTGCGTTAATCCAGCAATTCCATGAAGGTAAACCTCCAAGTAATGTACTGTTTTCGTGGGATCTTTCAAATATGGCGACTTGGTAGTATCGATCGTCAGCTCTTCTCCTATGGGTTCATAGAAAATTGCAGGAACTTTGGTAAAAATGTCCTTGGCATTTGAAATTCGTATGATAAGAAGAGCATTTTTGTCTTTGAGTTCTTCATAGAGCTTCTTAAAGCCTCCATTTCCAACGCGAGGGCTGGCGAACACAATGGCTGTGACAGGAATTGACTTGTCCGTCTGGCCTGTGGGGTTATTATAGTTATTGAATACAATGTCCACTGCATTCAATTGTGCAATTGCTCCACCCATGCTATGGCCTGTTACAGTGATCCTGACTTCTTCATCCTTGTATTGCTCCACCAATTTACTGATTTCCTTTAAAACCTGCATAAATTTTCGGAGGTCATTTAAAGGTTCCACTTGGGTTCAAACTTTTCTATATCATGCATATGTGTATATTGAAAATTTAACAAGCAAAATACTGAAGATTGATCACCTGTTCTCTAGCACTAGTGACAGTGTAAGGTGAAGTTTCATCTTTGGTTGTGTAGATGGAGTGAAAGCCCTGATGCACTTTAGGATTATTGGGATTGTTTCCAAAAACATCAGGAGCTAAGATCGGCATAGCATCAAGATCGTTTCCTATTTCAGCTGCGGTTTTGGTTCCTCTCCAAGAAAACCAAAATATCTCTCCTTCCAAGAGCAGCCTTTCCTTCATCTGTGGCGACGGCCACATAAGCGATCGAAGAGATTTCATGTGCATGGATGTTCCCAAGATCGAATTCAGATTTTGCGTAAATGAAGTTAGTCACTGTGTACTTGTACGGGTTGCCCTTTTCCAAGCCCACCTTAGAGAAGAAATCTTCCATAGGATAAGGGCTTAATCTATGGCCCTTAGCCAGCTTCTGGTCATTGAAGGCATCGCCAATTGCTTGGGCTCTTTCGCCATAGTGAATGATATATTTGCGAAACTCAAGGTTGAGAGGGTCCAATAGACCTTCCCAGTTGTTTTCACTACCCGTACTCATTATTTCTTTGACTCAAGAACACCTCGATTTCTTTACAGGCTTAGGTTTATATGAAGATGGATGGAAGTGAACAGATATTGCTCGCTTTATATAAGCATATGTGCGTGCATGAAGACAAGGGTAAACATAGATATAAAAAAGAAAAAAAATTAAACATGCATGCAAATGTGATGCACATTTATACAATTTCACTTTCAAACTTGGCCATCCAGTTGCATTAATTAATTACCAATATTTTAATATGTATATCCCCAGTTGCATCAATTAATTTTATTTTGGTGTTTTATTCTTCAGTTATTAGATATTTTACTACAAGAAAACGATATTGAAATAAAAAATAAAAAAGAAATAACTTATATTTTCTCCCGCACTTTTATTTTTTTCTTAATTTATTCTTTCACTTTTATTTATATATATTGAATTTTTATATTTTTAATTTTTTTTTATTTACTTTCTCCACTTTTATTTTTATTCACATTAGTCCTTTATACTTTTATTTTTGTGAATATTAAGTTCTTCTACTTTTATTTTAGCAAGATTAACCCCTTTAATAAATATAATTCTAAAACTTTTCTTCAACTATGTTATAATTTAATTACTTATATCTTATTTTTAATATAAATATTATAAAAATACTATTAAATGCCAAATACTCTTATAAAAATTAAATTTAAGTTATATAATTGTAATTTATTAGTTAACAAAATTTTTATCTAATATTATAAAAATAAAAACTTAAGCAAAATTCTACTAAATTTTATTTTAGTTTATTCTAAATAAATAATTTAAAATAATTTAGTTTATTCTATTAAAATAAAATTTAGTAGAATTTTGCTTA
>CATIWM010163137.1:0-14737 GCA_949671775.1 Mallotus repandus | reverse complement strand
TTTAGCTTAACCAAAGTCTGATTAAGAACAATAATTAATTAATAGAGATCTTGAAGAGAGTCGATGATTAATGGTTTAAGGGTACAGTGGTAGCTCGAAAATAAGTGGAGAGGACTGACTGGCTAGAAACAAATCGCTGGGTGCATATCGCTGCTTGCAAAAGCAACAGAAGTAGAAAAAGAAGGAGATAAATAGTGAGAATGACAGTGACAGACGGTAGTGGGATTGATAGTGATGGATGGAGGTGAGGGGTGATGGTGGCGATGAGACGAAGGCGACAGAGAGTGGAGGAGTAGCCGGCTGCTGAGGGTTGAAGAAGTAAAATGAAATTGAAAATGAAAAGAATAGAGAATTAGGTTAGGTTAAGTGATTTGTCAGAGTTATCAAAACAATGTAGGTTTGAGTAGTTTCGTTGTTGTAGATAAATTGTTTAATTATAATATTAAAATTTCGTAGTTTTTACTTTTGACTAAAATTATGTAGTTTTGTAATAAAATAATATAAATTAAATTATAAATTATAATTTCAATCATATTTATCTATTAATTTAAATATGTATTTTTAATATTAATATTTATGTATTAATTTAAAGTACAAATATTACTTAATTTTCTATTATCTTAAAGATATTATGTTATTTCATTTAGGGTTAGTTGAGAATGAAGTATCAAGAGAATAAGTGTTTAACGATATTGATACTATATTGTTACATAAGTACATATACGTATAGATTACTCTACTATCTTCCTACACATGCTATTTACATACATACAAGTGTAGAATATTCTAGAGCACTCTACATGTTTGTAGAAATGCCTAGCATATACATGAATTATCTATAATATTCTAGAGTGTTCTATAGAGTTCCACACAACTCTAGCACTCTCCGAAAAATTCTTGGACTTGAGCTCCGCGTTGTGACACTTTATTCTATTGAGCTCTTCAACTTTTATTATGTTTCATTAAACCCTAAATTATTTATTTTTGCATAGATTAAGAAAAAATTAAACTGAAATAATGAAATTGTGAAATAAGTTCTATTTATTCTACTAAAATTATGATGTCAATAGTAATTTTTAACAGTGAATATGTCATTAGAATTACCAATTGAAGTATATAATCTCCATGGACGTTTTTCCTTACACATTACTCTCATATTTTTTTCTTTTATTCTTCATAAAATATATCTCTAAACCTTTCATAACAACATATTTAGCAACAACGAACCTGAATTGTTGCACAATTTCATTACTTTAATCTAATTTGTCCTTAATCTATATGAAAATAAAAGATTCAAGGCTTAATAAGATACAATAAAAATTAAGGGGCTCAATAGAATAAAGTGTCAAAGTTTAGAGGCCTCATAATGGATTTATCCTATATATAATAAGTAGGTTTGTACTCCTTCACATCACATCCTGCTTTAAAAGCTCTGCTCTTTTTTTAATAAAACTATATGATTTAGGTGCTTCATCCAAAATTCTAAGAGATTTATCGAGTATGAAAGACACATTTGAGATTCAAACTAAACCTGAAAGGAAAACAAAGAAACATAGCATAGCAATTACATTCCCCAACATTAACCACTAAGCCTAATTCTAGAAATGCAACACAAAATAAGTCCATGAATCTTAATTAAGATCCATTAGCATAAACAGGTACTGGAAAGAGTTAAATTATACAAGCACAAACAACACAGTATAAAACTCTGCAATAAATCTATCAAACAATATTGTACACAAGAATAACACAAAACCAGCAAAGTCTAAAATAGAAATTCATCAAAAAATAACTAAAATAAATGCTTAAAAGCAAGCAAGCAACATTGCACTCAATTTTTTTACGCCAAACAAATCTACAGTAGTAGCATTAAAGTCAAAATTAAACAAGAGGTGATTTTTTTTAACAAATCAAAACTAAAATTAAATGAAACTTACTGTTCACTAAGATTAGAATCCCCAAAAGGATTTGAATCGTTGGAATACACAGAAGACGACTGAGACTTCAATTTTTTAGCAATGTTCATAGCCTAAACAGATAACATTGTTAAAAAAATCTGATAAAAAATAACAAAAAAGTAAATTTAATAAGAGCAGATTGACAAAACCATTTGAATGAAAGGGAAATTACCTTTTTTTTAGCTTTTTGGCAAGATATTCCTCAATTTCCTCTTCAGTTATGGTCCGACGACTTCTCCGGTCTTATTGGCAGCTTCAGTAATAATCACCTTCGGTTTCTTCGCCTTCTTTTGCTTCAATTTCACAAATAAAAATTAATTAACCGATTTTAAAATACTGAAGGCGATGGTAAGAGGAGATAGGACGTGAAGGATGATGAAAGAACCGCTGGAAGTTTTAGAAGAGTCGAGAGCTGGAGATCAGAGCTTGAGATTGGCGATCGCCCATTTCAAGGCGTACATGCTCTCTTTCGCCCCATAACTTTTGTTGTTTTGATCCAAAATGCAGTTGTAGCTGTGATTTCACAGTTAGAAGAATATATTTGTATATTTTTGGTTAATGAGGAGAAGAATCTGTTGGAAAGATAAAAGAAGTTGGTAGAAGAATTATGAGTTGGCATGAGCTGCACATGAAAGAACTATTAGCTGGCTTGAAGCAAAGATGAAGATGAGAAATGAAAAAAAAAATACGCTATACCAAAATTGAAAATACAAAAATTAATTTTGAAAAAAATATTATGTGCTTGCCTATAAAAGAAATTAGACTGGTCAAATCGGTTATTTTATGAAATTTCATCTTTTTAATATTTGTAGTGATTTTTTTTTCCTTTTCATACTTCTTGTAATGTTTCATCTCTATTAAAAGATTTTTAAATAGTATAGTGGAAAGTTAATAAGTAAATATTAAAAAAAAAATGGGATTATGTATAGAATAATATAAAAAATTAAAATTTTATTAAAATATTTCAAAACTAATTTTTTGAAATTATTTTGAAAATGGTAAGATTAATATTTGAAAATATTTTTATATTTTTGCTAAAAATAAAAAAGTTTAATAAAAAAATTTATTTTGTAAAAATTTTAAAATAAATTTTAAAGTATATTTAAATTTTTAAATTAAAATAGAATAAAATTAATATAATTTAAAGTTGAATAGTTAAATTGATATAACTTTAAAACAAAATATAATTAAAATAGAATTGATACTTTTTATAATTTTAAAGTATTTTATTTACTTAATTAATTTATAAGTAAATATTTATATTTACTTTCCAAAATATTTTTGTTTAATAATTCTCTCTCTGTTAATTCTATTATTATTTTAAATTTTAGCTTTGTATAAATTTAATAATTAGTTTTTAACTTATTAAATATATCAGTAAAACTTTTATTTTCTCAATATAAAAGATTTTTAATCACTAACACACCTTGGATATAAATTTTTTTTCTTTTAGCAGGATAAAATATTAATTAGAATATTGATCAATAATAAAAATTATTTTTTAAAAATAAAAAATTCAAAATCTTGCAATGCAAAAAACACAATTTATAAATCGGTTATTACATACTTTAATGTTAAAAAGAATAAAAATATAAAGGAATTTTTTTTCAACTATCATTGTCAATGACAATAGAAAAAATAAAAAAATTATTTAAAAAAAATACCTTTATATTTTTTATCAATATTTTCAATATATGTAGTGCTCTATTTTTTCCTTTAATACCTTTTTAATGTTTCATCTCTATTAAAAAAATTTGAGTAGTATGGTTGAAAGTTGAAAAGTAAATATAGAAAAATATGGTAAAATTTGAAAATATTTTTTACATTTTTTCATCTCAGAAAAGTTTATAAAATATTTAAAAATTAAAATAACATAAGAAAATTTAAAAAATTATTAAAATATTTAAAAATTAATTTTTTGAAATTATTTTGAAAATGGTAAAATTAACATTTGAAATTTTTTTTTTATATATTTTTAAAAAATTTAATAAATAAATTTATTTTATAAAAATTTAAAGTAATTTTTTAAAGTATAATTAGAAAGCATAAAAATTAATTTTTTTAATTCTTTAAAAACATTTAAGTAAATTTATTTTTTTCTATCCTTAAACTAAAATAAGATAGAATTGATAAAATTTAAATTTAAAGTTGAATAACTAAATTAATATAATTTTATAAATAAAAGATAATTAAAAATTGTATCAAAGTTGAGAATAGAATTGATAATTTTTTATGACTTTAAAGTGTTTTTTAGATAACTATTTATTTAATTTCAAAGTAAATATTTATATTTACTTTCCAAATTAACCATTTTATTTAATAATTATATATATATATGTTAATTCTATGATTATTTTAAATTTTAGTTTTGTATAAATTTTAATGATTAGTTTTTAACTTATTAAATATATCAGTAAAATTTTTATTCACTCTTTTTGAGAGAAAAGATGTTTTTTAATCACTAACATGCCTTTGATATAAAATAAATTTTCTTTTAGCATAATATAAATAAATTTTTGGGCACCATCTAGACTAGATACAGTTGCCTAATTGGGAGGGAAGATTGGGTAGGTAGCAGTTTTCAATAACGGGTCCAAATTAACCCGGCCCGGTACCGATTCAAAACCAAACCATAACGGATATGAACATGAAAGAGCCCACTCACTCGCTTTAAGATGGCCTGTTGCTGCTGCTGCGAAGTCCTCTCCTCCAACGCTTCTTCTGTCTTCAACAAGGTAAAAGAATAAGCACAACTTATCATGCCACTGTTTAAAAAGATTCCAATTCGGTTTCTTTCATTTTCCTCCGAATTTTCTCAGCTACCAAACAGCACGCATTTATTTTTTCAAGCTTTTATTTAATTAAAATTGTAGAAATCAATTTGTTGTCTTTTTTTTTTTCGCTTTGGATTTTTTATTAGAAAGCGGTAGTTCTGAGGTCAAGATTATCGAATTCGAAAGTGAATCAAGCTCGACAAGTGCGAACAATAATGGCAATGGAAGGAAATGGCGCTGCAGCTAAAGCAAAAATTCCGCATGTGTTAACTGTCGCCGGCTCTGATTCAGGTGCTGGTGCTGGAATTCAAGCTGATCTCAAAGCATGTGCTGCGCGTGGTGCTTATTGTTCCACTGTGATAACGGCTGTGACTGCACAGAACACTGCTGGAGTTCAGGTCAAATTTTTTGCTCACTTTTTCTTGAGGGACTTTCCCTTTTTTATGGTACTATGGAGTGTTGATTGCAGTGAAATTCGTGCTTTTGTTTCGATGATATTGTTTTGGAACTGTGTTGTGGTCTTTTAGGGTGTAAATATTGTGCCTGAGGATTTTGTTGCTGAGCAGTTAAAGTCTGTGCTTTCTGATATGAGAGTTGATGTGGTAAGTTGAATTTACTAGCTGTTGTATTTGAAACTTTGATTTTGATTTGGTTGTTTCATGAACATGCATAAAGATGTTACTAAAGAAACATAAGAAGCATTTGTTAGGATTCTACTGTTGATTTTTTATGCCATATGAAAGCGTGGTGATGGAGAAATGCATTTGAATACTGTGTTACCACTCAATATGTCCATCATAATTTTAAGATTAACTGATTTCAATCTGAATTACAACAATCTTAGGTGAAAACGGGCATGCTACCTTCTATTGGCATAGTCAAGGTCCTCTGTCAGAGTCTTAAGGATTTTCCTGTTCGAGGTATGTGGAGTATTGAGGATTAAAAGCTTGTTTGTATGATTACAACATGAGTGGCTTTCAAGTGGACTTTGTCTTGAAACTGAAGGCAGCTCTGGTGGTTGATCCTGTCATGGTATCTACGAGTGGAGATGTGCTGGCTGGTCCTTCCATTCTTTCTTGTTTTCAGTAAGTAAGAACTTGTTTTAATGTGATATTTGCAGTCTTGCATAATGGTTTGCATTCATCTGAATCAGAACTCAATTAACTAAATTTGCCTCCTCAATGCTACCATTTTTACTGATTAGGAGTTTATTGACACTGTCTGCTTCTCTGGTATATTGGCATGTGCATGCCCTTGCATCTTGATTGTCCCTCTTAGCTTCTAGGCATTTTTCCCAAGGAATCATTTCATAAGTAAATACTAGTCAAAGAATGTGTTTAACAGATATACACTCCGAAAGGATTTAGGTTAGAGGCAAACTTTATTCATTCTGAAGTGATGCTACCGGCCCAGTTGTACACTGTTGGTTGTAAGCTCCTTATTGCTAAGAGCTGAACACCTCCTTGGACTGCAAAGTTGCTTCGAAGTGAAGTATGTCCATCCTAAATATTTAGATCTTTAACTACAAATGCCTATATTAAACGGAAGTAAAATTTTCTGGATGCTAATCATAGAAACTGCTCGTCAACATTCTCATTGTCCTTAGCTTTTGTCTTCTTATCAAAGTGTAGTATGTCCATCCTAAAAGTTTTGATCCTTAACTGCAAATGCCTATATCAAATGGAAGTAAAATTTTCTGGATACTAGTCATAGAAACTGCTCATCAACATTCTCATTGTCATTAGCTTTTGTCTTAAAACTAATGCACTTGCATGGACATCAGCATCTCCTGTGTATTTTGTTATCAGGTGGAATTTCATAAACATCCCCTTCCACCTCTGAGCACAACACTACAGAAGTTTGGCTCTTCATTGTCATGAAATTTTCTCCATTTTAAAACAACAGAAGTTTTTAGATTTTAGTCATAGATGAAACGTGACACTGGTCGATATTTTCTTCTTTGATGAGCTATTTTGTCAATAAAGGATGTTTATCTGCTAGCAGTGGCCAATTGATTTGTTATATGTAGGAGGGCCATTATTTTATTTCTTTTACTTTTTTTGTGTGCTTAGTTGGTTCTTGAATGCAGAGAAGAGCTACTTTCCATGGCTGACATAGTAACTCCAAATATAAAAGAGGCATCTGCTTTACTCGGTGGCAAGCCGCTTGAAACAGTTGCTGACATGCGCATTGCATCAAAGCTTTTGCATGCAGTAGGACCTCGGTAAGTGGAACTTGCTTTTTATTCTTTTATTTGATCTCCCATGATAAGCTGTTGTTGTAAAACTATCATTTGCTTTCTATTTCCTTCAAATTACTACTGGTATTTGTAATCACAACTCCGCAAGTATATGAATCATGACAAGTAATACAATGATAAGTAAAGTATCGTTCCACAAAGAAAGGGTACTAATTACTAACCGTGATTTAATTTTCACTAGCTAACATAATTAAATCAAAATGCGAAAACTAAACTAACTAATTAGAACTAGGGGTGAGCAAAACCCGCCTGTCCAAAAAGCCAACCCTTGAATTTGTAAATTTTTGGTAGGAACCGACCTGACCGGAAAACCGTACATTATATATATATATATATATATTGAACACAAGCAAAATAAGATCAACTCACAAAATTGACTGAAAATCAATACATTGATAGAAGTAATATCCCAACAAGTGCTAGACTAGCTACACATATCTAAATCCTAAATAGTCTAGCTACTCATAATGAATTGTTCCAAAGCCAGAAGAATCCAAACATGAGTATAAATAGATAGAAGAAGAACAGTAGAAAAAACTCATTTGAGACAGTCTTCAATCTTCATTCTTCGCTTGGGTTCTTCAAGCCACACTTTGGTTCCTTGTGGCAGTGTCCAACCACAACTCTCCTAAAGTCAAAATTCCCTTTTTATGGGGAAAAATGCCTAAAATTCATCCGATAACAAATTTTCACCTTCAAAACCTCCTCCATCTTGGACAGTATCTTTAAAAATCAGTTCCTCATGGTGTAGCTTTAATTGTTGACACTCTAGGAATGCAAAACTTCCTATAAAGGCAATAAAAATACATAAAATTAGCTAAGAAACTAAAAAGGAAATTAAGGTGAACTAGTTGACTAAAATTCTAATTTAAAACTAATAAAAACTAAAAATTAAATAAAAGATAAAAAAATACTAATAAATCCTAAGAAAATTAAATGGGAAAACCATGCAGAAATTGACACTAACAACATTCTTAAACTCATAAATTACATTTTCTTTATCAGTTATGCTGTTTACAAAGATATTTTTTCTTATTAAATTAAAATCACTATTCTTTTTCCTTTCAGAGTGAACAAGTTAATGATCTTTTGAACATCTGGTTTGATAGTTGAATAAAACATATAGTTCTTTGCAGCGGTTATATATCAAGATAAAAGAGAAACTCATAATTGTTACAGCTTGCAAATACATGCAGACAGAATGCTTGATGGAAGTATCACCTCTGGAAATGTAATTGGTACAAATTGTATTACAATATGCAAATTGAATTGAGTCAAACAATATGGAAAGGTTAAAGGATTTCATACATCACAGGTTGTCATTAATGGCTGCTATATAATGTAACAGCTGTTATGTGTCAGTTCTACGGGCTTACAGTCACATTACATGCTTTTTTATGATACATATTTGGGAATTACTGGTGAAATGATATGTTGTAGCCACTGCACTACATATATGGCCTTTTCTGCATTTTCATTTTTTAAGAAATTCATGATGATACTGGCCTTAACTGTGTCTCTGAGCATGGGACTCTGATACTATGAGTCTGTAACACCCGTGATTAAAAAAATTCAAAACCTTGACTTGTAGCTGAATATCACCTCCACTCAAGTCCTAAATGGTTGGGGTTAGGCTTTGTTGTGCAAGTTGTGAAAATGCTATAATGCAACACCTTTTGCATTCATAACTATTAACCATAAATGTACCAATTAAGAATGAGCAGATCTCTGGCCATGAGTTGAGCAGATGTCCACTGCAGTTTTAATTCTGAGTTCATTGATTATTAAGCTTGGATATAATTGCTGTTGTTTGTCTATGTTGTTTTAGTCCTTTTGTTTTTCTCCAAGTAATCTTCCTAAAGGGGAGTTAAAAAGTGGTTTTCCATAAGAATTGAATTCTGTAGGACTATGCGGCCTTTACTTCCTTCTTCTCTGACATGCAAAATAGTTTGCTATTGCTATTGTATATATGCCACTGGTTTCAGCTTCCTGTAACATATCTTGTTAACAGATTGGATGTATTACCTGCAAATGAAAGAATGAAATGAATTGAGGCTCTGTCTTAAAAGAGTTACATACTTAACCATTCTTGATCTTGTCTTCCAGAAATGTACTTGTCAAAGGTGGTGACCTTCCTGACTCTTTGGATGCTGTTGATATTTTCTTTGATGGTAAACCTAAGTTTTACAGAATTCTTGAGCTGTAATGATATAATTTTTTTTTGATGCATGAACTAATGTGCAAAGTAATTTAACTGCATGAATTTTGCATTGCAGGTGAAGAATACCATGAGCTGCGTTCTTCTCGCATAAAAACTCGCAATACCCACGGCACTGGTTGCACTTTGGCATCATGTATAGCAGCTGAGCTGGCAAAAGGTTCTTCAATGCTCTCAGCTGTAAAGGTCAGTACATAGTGCTTCTATTTTCTGTTCCCTTTTAAAATAGTTCGCCATTCAGGAATAGAGTGTTAAAACTATCTATAGTTCATTTCCAAAGCCAGCAAGGGTAAGCATAAACGATTAAAGAAAATGCTGGTAGTATTCTTGTTGTTCTTTGTAGCTTTTCCAAGTTTTTACAAATAACATTGGCAGGCTTTATCGAACTAATTCTTGAAATCTAGAATTTTCTGGATTGTTAAACAATCCCCTTTTTCTTGAATATTTAAGATGGATGACTTACTGTCTTGTGATTCATGAGAAAGATTCTCAAGTTCTTGCTTGTTAAAAGACAACTAGGTACTCCTTTTCTGCCTGAAGGAGACAGGGGGAAGTGTGAGAGAGAGAGTTATACTGATATATGAAGTCGTACTCTATTGTGCCTGGCCTACTATCTGTCCTTCACAACTTCTTTTTCAAGTTCCTCGCTCTCTCTCTCTCTGTTTATCTTGAAAAAAAAAAAAAAAACTTCCCCCTGTTCTTTCGTCCTCTTCCTATTCTTTTTACTAGCTTGTTAACATCACTGCTCTCTTTTATGTGTTTCGGCAGATTGCTAAATACTATGTTGAGACTGCCTTGGAATACAGCAAAGATATTTTCATTGGAAATGGTCGTCAGGGCCCATTCGACCACCTATTGAGGCTTAAGAATTCTGTTCACAACTCTGGCAGACAAGGGATGTTGAATCCAAATGACTTATTTTTATATGCTGTCACAGACTCTCAGATGAACAAAAAGTGGGGGCGGTCTATGGTGGATGCCATTAAGGAAGCAATAGAAGGAGGTGCCACTCTTATCCAATTGAGGTATGGCTGCTTATAGTTTGTTTGACGCTTAGAAATTTAGAGAAAACATAAAAGAAGATGACTGAAATTGTTTCATTGTACTAAGTCTTTGTGTTTTTAAATTTCCACGTGGTGCAAGCCTTGTAGCCGTGTTCTCTCACCCCTCGATTGCCCCCTCACATCATTATTTAGTTTTTTTTTTAATATCACAATGTAATTATTTGGTTATAAGGTTTGCTTTTTATCAACTTCATGATCTCATAGACAATATGTATTGATTGGTTATAAAGTTCCAAACGTCTCAGTAGTTTTATATATTCCATCTAATATGATTTTGTGACAGTTAAGTAGATACATGTTTGTGTAATCAATTTCATTATGTTGATGTGTGTATAAAAATAGCTTCACTTTCTTGGCCAGACTGATGCACGGAGTCGCTGCCTACACTAATCATGTGTACAAGAACAGAGAAAAACTTTTGTTAATATTTGGAATTTGTCCTGTAGGGAGAAGCATACTGAAACAAGGGACTTTATAGAAACTTCAAAAGCATGTCTTGAAATATGCCGTCCACATGGAGTGCCTCTATTGATAAATGACCGAGTTGATGTTGCCCTTGCTTGTGATGCTGATGGAGTGCATGTTGGTCAGTCTGACATGCCTGTTCGTAATGCTCGTGCTCTTCTTGGCCCTGATAAAATAGTTGGTGTATCGTGCAAAACACCTGAGCAGGCACAACAAGCATGGATTGATGGTGCTGACTACATTGGTTGTGGGGGTGTATATCCAACGACTACAAAGGAAAGCAATTCCACTGTTGGTTTTGATGGTTTAAAAGCTGTTTGCCTGGCTTCTAAATTACCTGTGGTTGCTATTGGTGGTATCAATGCTACAAATGCTGCCTCCGTGATGGCAACTGATGTAGCAAATCTCAAAGGTGTTGCTGTTGTGTCGGCTCTATTTGACAAGAAAAGTGTTCTGGATGCAACCCTGAATTTGCATAAAATACTGACAAAGGCAGCATCCTCAATAAATGAAACATATGCGTAGAACCAAGTTTTTGCTGGTGAAGCATCACAGTTTTCAGTTATATGCGTGCATATCTGTTCGGTGATATTGTTTTCAATCTCTTCTGCTCTCAAAGGAATAATTTTCCCAAAAAAAAAAAAAATTGTTCTATAATCATAAATTCATCCTTTCTACTTGATGGTAGGATTTGTGATATATCATACATATATTTCATATTTAACCAATAAAAATAAAATATATATATCTTTGTATTACAACTCTCACTATTAGTGTAGATAGGACTTTTTTTTTTCCTAATAAATTTGTTTGCAAAGTGTTTATTAAAAAAAAAACTTGAAAGGGTAATTTAACATTAAATTTTTGCCTTGATTTTTTTGGTAATTATTTCTTTTCAATGTAATCAATCTTTGCCTTCTGTGTGTCATATTTGCTTGCATACATACACGTCCAAGTTAGCAAATGGCCGTTCCCCACGAATAACTCAAATGACAAAAGGTGTAGATATCTAATTTGAGAAAAGCAAGCTAGAAAAAAGAGTTAGCTAATGATCCTTTTCAGTGCTGAATCAGAATAGATTGGAATTAGGTAAGAACTATAATGGCAAAAGGTCCAAATTGGACTTCACTTTTTTGTCCTAAGGCCATCTCCAACAAGGTGCTATTTGCTTATTTTGCACCTAAAAATCCTCTCCAACAAGGCGTCAAAATCAGCCGCAAAATTGGAATTAGGTAAGAACTATAATGGCAAAAGGTCCAAATTGGACTTCACCTTTTTGTCCTAAGGCCATCTCCAACAAGGTGTCATTTACTTATTTTGCACCCAAAAATCCTCTCCAACAAGGCGTCAAAATCAGCCACAAAATGCATAATCTCTAAAGTTGGCTACATATATGCAGCCAACTTTTTTACTTTATACATTTTCTTTTTTAAAAATTTCAATAACAACCATTTTTTATCATTTGTTTCAATAGAGTCCAAATAACTTTGTTCAGTTTAGTTTAAATTTATATTATATTTATCATATTATGGTCAAATGCATAAAAATTTGATTTAATTATTTTTATTTAAATAATATTAATTCTGTCACTTAAAAATAATATTAATTTTTTACTTAAATAATATAAATTTTTATTTAAATAATTTTTTGCTTAAATAATATTAATATTAAATTACTTAACTAATATTAAAATTTGGATAGAAAAAATTTAACAACCATTGCTTTGCATTAATTTAACAACCGATTAAAGAAAATACCCAACAAAAACATTAAAATTAATAATACCCGAAAGCATACATTAAATTACATATAATTTAATATTCTGGTATATTAGAGCTAAATCCACCAATATCATTTAAAAATTCACCAAAATCATTTGATGTAGGAGGTGTTGGTTGGTGTTGTTGAGCTCTTTTATGCATAATCTTCCTTTTTTCAACTGCCATAAATGCACGAAATTTAGGATTTTCGATAGAATTAAGATTTGTAAACAAAATCTTATTTTCTTCCTTGAATTCCAGGACAACCATTTTTTTATCCTTTCTGGTGTTAGCCTTTTTTAGCATATTAACAACCTGTCGATTTTCTTCCAGAATAAGATCCATTTTTTCATCCATTTCTTATTCCAGTTCCTCTTTTCTTCTCTTCGATTTGGCTTTTTTTACGTCAATGGGACGTCCAGTTGAAGAACCACCTACATCAGACGCATCTAAATTGATTGAAAATTTTGAAAGCCCAAGAGATGTTGAAACTACAGAATCAAGAGTATGAGTCTCACATCCTGATGATTCATTGACATTTTTATTAAGTTGCCTCAAAGTTTGCTTGTTATCTTTAAATTTTTCAAAATCTTTGACAATGTGCCACACGTGATCAAATTTGAAACCTTGTTTGAAATGGCCATCTTGTTGCATTAATGTTTTTACTTGAATTAACTAAAAATAATTAATAACTATACGTTAGAATTAATATAATACAGATGAAGAAGATATTACAGATAATATTAATAATATTAAAAAAAATTATGATAATGAAATACGTACAATGTATGCATTTGAAGCGCCACTAGGATGCATATTTTCTTTTTGTCTAATGCACCCAGTTAATTTTCTTACAGCTTTCTCAATTGTTTTGTATCAACATTGTAATGAGCGCTTGGTATGCATTTCGAATGTCGCTTGTTTGTCTGCATTATATTTTTCTTCTACTCTTGACCAAAATCGATATGAAGATTGATAAACACCAACAATTGGGTCTTGTGAAATTTCCATATAAATTTCACATAAAAGCACATCTTCTACATTAGTGTATCCAGATGATCAAACTGACATTTTCAAATTGTTGAAGTGTTTAATAATTAAAATAATTTTGAAAATTTCAGAAGATGTTGCAATATTTTGTGAAAAAAACTTATGAATATGACACTTATTTATAGAAAAAGAATCTCTTCTACATTTATTTTCAACCGTTGGATAGTACACAAGATCAACTCAACCATTAGATCAAAAAGCTCACGATATCTTATCTTTTTTTGAAAAAATACAAGCTCAGGATATGCATTATTTGGCCTACTTTTAATTTTAATCCTTAGATTGTATGCAAGATAATCTCAGCCTTTCGATTAAAAGACAGGATATCTAATCATTTTTTTGAAAAACTCAAAGGCATGACAATAATTATGTTTCTGCTTTTAATTCAAACCGTTGGAGGGTATGCAAGATAATCTTAGTCGTTCAATCAAAAGACAGGATATCTGATCATTATTTTGAAAAACTTAAAGGCAGGACAATAATTATATTTCTACTTTTAATTCAAACTGTTGGATGGTATGCAAGATAATCTTAATCGTTCGATTAAAAGACAGGATATCTGATCATTTTTTTTGAAAACTCAAAGGCAGGACAATAATTATATTTTTGTTTTTAATTCAAACCGTTGGATGGTATGTAAGATAATTTCAGCCGTTCGATTAAAAGACAGGATATCTGATAATTTTTTTGAAAAACTCAAAGGCAGGACAATAATTATGTTTCTGCTTTTAATTCAAACCATTGGATGGTATGCACTATAATCTCAGTCGTTCGATTAAAAGACAGGATATCTGATCATTTTTTTGAAAAACTCAAAGGTAGGACAATAATTATGTTTCTGCTTTTAATTCAAACCGTTGGATGGTATGCAAGATAATCTCAGCCGTTCGATTAAAAGAGAGGATATATGATCATTTCTTGAAAAACTCAAAGGCAGGACAATAATTATGTTTTTGCTTTTAACTCAAACCGCTAGATGGTATGCAAGATCATCTAAGCCATTGGATTAAAAGACATTATATCTAATCATTTTTTTGAACATGCTCATATTGCACTTCGCAATGCACTAATTGAACATTTGTGGAAAAGATATTCAAATTCAAATGATTAAATTAATGTGATTTGTAATTTTTAATTTAATTAGTGCTCGTAATAGACTACTTTAATTTTAAGATGTAATTTTATGTT
>CATIWM010163128.1:0-24845 GCA_949671775.1 Mallotus repandus | reverse complement strand
GTTGTGATGTTGCTACAGGGTTGGTTAAAACACATGAAAGTTTATAATGATATTGTAAAAATATGTGTTTGACTTGGCTGAGTTTGCACAAGTTTGAAAACAAGTATTGATTTAATGTTTTAAGTGAATGATATCTTGATTAAGCTTTGAATATGTTTGAAAGAAAGATTGGATTTGATGTTTTAAATGAACTATAATTTGGTTATGAATACTCTAGTATTTTGGATTTAAGGTATTTATTATGTTTAATTAAGATAAATTGTTTTATGCTTGTAATATCTATTCACTGAGTATTTTTGTACTCATTTTAATCTTTTTTTTTAAATATTTCCAGATAGCAGAGTTTGATAGTGGACCCAATACCGGTATTATATAGATAAATTCTTAAGGTCAGCCTAACAACCTTGCTCTGGTGTTGCTCTTATTTTTGTGGCCATAATATTGTATATTTTAAGTTTAAAAATTTGGTGGACATGTTATTATAAATTGAATACTAAACTATTGTTAAATTCATTTTTACTACTATTTCAAAGTGAACTCGAGTTATATCTATATAAATACTTATACTACAATAAAAGTGTAGGGACTAAATCCATGTAAATAAAAGTGCAAGGGTTAAAACCAGAAAATAATAAAAGTGCAGGGGAAAAATATGAGTTATTCCTTTTTTTTTTTGAGTGTCACTTATTAGTATTGGTAGTTAGTTGTTAGTAATTGTAGCAAAGGAGGTGTGGGGTATTAAATCCTAAGTAAGTGTATGTGGATTCCAGGTCCTCAACCGTTGGTCTAGACATTATTGGCAAATGCTAAATTTAAATTCTGATTATTGGTGATTGAAGCATTTTAACTGTAGTTTTTTTTGTGACATTTCAGTACCATGTGATTTCAAATTAATAGCACTTGAGTGACAAAATTTGTTAACTCATGATTTCTCTCACTTCTAGCATAAAAAAAAATTTGATTTTTAATTTTAATCAAATTCCCATAATTTTAACATAAATTTAGCAACAATGTCATTCTTCATAGTGTTTAGAATCTTTTTTAAAAGAATCAAAATATGAAAAATTGTTATTACCTTTTTCTTTTATTTATATTATTATTACTACTTAAAACTACTATGGATAAACTTATTTTTCCCTCCTTTATCAAATTGTATTAAAATTTTGATTTTTGAACGCTTGAGGAGAGAGAAATCATAAGTTATAACAAAATTTATCACTTAAGTGCTATAAATATGAAACCACAAGGTATTGAAATATCACCAAAAAAAAAATCATAGACCCCTAATGCTAAAACGCTTAAATCACAGGGTATCTATTTTTAACTTATCCCTATATATAATTTACTCAAATTATTATGCAACATGTATAAACATGATTTGTTGTACGTATGCTTAGTTGAAATCTAGATTGTTTATTGTAAAAATGTTTTTAGTGAGTAAAATTTTAGTGACTAAGAATGCTTGCGACACATCAAAGAAAAATCAGAAGTAACAAATAAATGGTACAAGTGATCAAAACATCTACCCCCAGAAACAAATTCTTGTCTCTCAAGATAGTAGGTACCCCTAGAACCTTATACACAAATCCGTTCAAAGGACATTGTGAATTGTACAACGAAAACCAAATCAAAGATGTTGAGAAATCACTGCACTTGGACTTGCATCCTTCATGCCGGAACCTCTTTTCAAAAGTCTTGCTCTTAAAAATCACATATCCGCAGCAAAATATTAATACAAGTTACTGTGCATGCCAAAATCCCTCTCAAAGAATGTAAGTCGCTTGTTGCAAATCCATGTGAAGAAGAAAAAGTCTCCCGAAAAATTGGTAGCCTCTATTCTGAAGGGTTAAGTGTTGGGTTGACCACGTTGGATGGCTTTGGAGCTCCATCAGTAGCTATATCTCCAGCTTTTATGGGCTCCCCTCTCTTGTTTTCAGACAAGTTCCCATTAGCTGCATGCACTTGAACAGGAGGCATGGAAGGTTCAAGCAGACGAGGCCCTGCTGTAATGCATGGGTGACTAAGGCATTGAGCTACCGTAGGTCTCTTTTCAGGCGCAAAATCAAGTAGGGGATTAAGGAAGTCAGCCATGCCATTCGCATCTTGCTCATTCAGATTAAACTTCTCCATAAGTACCTTGTTGTTAAGAGGCCAAAAACGCAACCGATGAATGTGCCTCAAATCTCCATGTCTATTGAAGAAATCCCGGGAACAGCGACCGCCCAATGCAATCTGAAATATTTTTTGGCAGAGTGAAATGACAGTGAATCATGGATTGTTTTTTCACTTTTTTTTATTCTCTTAAAGTGCGCAAAGCACATGAAACAGAAAAATGTATTTTGAATTATTTAAATATAATATAGTATATAAATATTTTATCTGTGTGTAATTTATTATGCATAAAAATTAAAATAATATTTCAATAAAAAATAAAAAATTTACACCAAATCTAATTAATATTAATACTAATTTAAAAAAATTATTAGCACTACATTTACACTAAAATTACATAATTTTAGCATAAATATATTTTTTTAAACTTATAATTTAAATTTTATTTATTTAATATTAAATTGGTATATATAATAGTATTTGATAATTTAAATTATATTTACTTAAACAAATATTTGATACTAAGTTGTTTTTTATAAATATTTACATATGTTATTTTTTTGACCAAACTATGTTATTCTTTTTTTGGATAATAGAAAGGTCATATGACATAAATATCGATAAGTTGCACAACACAAGGTAGTCTTCTCTTTTTAAATCGATGACAGCAAGATATGAACCTTACACCTTAAGATATCATTGAAAATTAATTACCATTTGACTATTTTTTACTGACAAATATATTATTCTTTTAATATATCATATGATATATCTTAACATAATAGCTTGATGAATAAATGAATTAATACATTTTTAAGAAAAATTAAATAGATTTAATTCATTTAAATTTCATTTTATTCATGATTTAAATGAGTTATTCTATTTATGATCCAAACTTATTTATATTTAAACTCAAATTCGTTTAACTTTATGTTACCATTTAAAACACATCGTGCTACAAATTTGACCTAACCAAATGGGACACATTTTTTATTGAACATTCGTTAGATTGTAAATGCTTGTTATGTCAATATGGAATATCAAAGCATCATATTCACATGTTGTTGTGAAAATTGAGGCCGAGTATGCAGGATTGAATTGTGACGGAATATAACAAATTGCAATTAAAATAATTAAAATGAAAAAAATTATGACATACATAGATTTTAATGTGAAAAATTCTAAATGAATTGGAAAAAAAAAAAAACCACAGATAAGACTAGAAAAATTTTGCTATAAAAAATAATAGAAATTACAAAATATTTCTCTTTATACCTTAAGTAGAAAATACAATAAAACTCTCTTTTAAAATAAAAAAAAATACCCGGTGTTTATATTTTTCACTCACTAGAAAATTACAGTCACCAACTCACTCACTCTCACTACCCATGCACCACTATATCACACTACTTGCTCACTCTTGCACGCACTCACCATGCACGCACGCTTATTTATAGGCATATTTCTGCTTGGGGACCAAGCCTATTTGTAAGCATATTTATAGGCATAAGCTTAGTCCTCACGTATGCTTAGGGACAAGCATAACGCTTAGTCCTTAAGAATGGTACGTGGCATAGTACTTTTTTTTTTTTTTTTTAAGCAAGTCAGTTAACACGTCTTATAGAATTTATAAGAAAATAAATAATCGTTGAAGAATTTGCCAACTTTCTATCAAATAGGTAGCTTGTACAGGTTTCATTGCAGAGTCAACCAAGCACATAAATAGAACTCTTTGGCATTGGTAGCTAGCTATCGTTCTTCACTATATATAGACATGAGCTTTAGGCAATAGCTTGACATACTGCAAAACAAACTAAAACCCTTTTCTTTTCTCGATCTATATAGCTTGTAAAACAGTTAAAATAAAAATGATGGTGAAAATAGAGACTACAAGAACCGTCAAGCCAATTTATGAAGGAGTTTCTTCTCCTCCAACACATTTTGCACCTCTAAGTGTGTTTGATCATGTCACTTACAACACCCACATAGCTATTATTTATGCCTATCGTCCACCAACACCACCAAATGCAACCATTGAGCATGGCCTCAGAAGGGCATTATCAGAATATAGAGAGTTCGCTGGAAGATTAGGAGAAAATGAGAATGGTGATCCTGTCATACTTTTAAATGACAAAGGAGTGAAGCTAGTCGAAGCATCGGTCGATAGCCGGCTCGATCATGTGATGCTACTGAATCCATCTCCTGTTATACTTAGTCTTCATCCAAGCTTGAAGGATGTAGAGGAGATAGTTCAAGTTCAACTCACAAGGTTCACTTGTGGCTCATTGGTTGTTGGATTCACGTCGAATCATATGGTTGCGGATGGTCATGCCACTAGCAATTTCTTGGTTGCTTGGGGTAAAGCTAGCCGTGGAGCCGACATGAGCCCGCTTCCTTTGCATGACCGAACCATTTTCAATCCTCGGAAGCCTCCTCATTTCGAGTTCGAACATAAAGGAGTGGAGTACCTAAGTAAGGTGATCATCGAAGATCAACCTAATACAGATAACTCTGTGGATGATATCGTTGTGCACAAAGTTCAATTTACATTGGATTTTCTTTCCAAGCTCAAAGTAAAGGCTTCATCAGGATCAAATGCAAACAACAACAACAAGCCATATAGCACTTTTGAGGTCTTGCTTGCTCATCTATGGCGAGCTATAACACGGGCTCGTAGACTTGGCGGATTCGAGATAACCCATGTTAAAATCTCAGTGAATGGTCGAATGAGAATGAATCCAAGAGTACCCAATGAGTACTTTGGCAACTTGGTGCTATGGGCATTTCCAAGTGCAAGAGTCGAAGATTTATTAAGAGAGCCATGGACATATGCAGCCAAGCTAATCCATGATGCTATTGCAAATGTTAACAACAACTACTTCAAGTCATTCATTGATTTTGCTCATCATGAGGCAAAGAAAGATCAAGATCTCGTACCGATGGGGATGTCGCCCGAGATGAACAAGTTTGTGTTATGCCCTGATCTGGAGGTTGATAGTTGGCTAAGGTTCCCATTTTATGACTTGGATTTTGGAGGTGGAAGTCCTTATATATTTATGCCATCTTATCTCCCAGCTGAAGGATCAATGTTTCTTTTGCCTTCGTTTATAGGTGATGGAAGCATAGATGCCTTCATACCTCTTTTCCATGACCATTTAGCTACATTCAAGCAAATTTGCTATTCACTAGACTACTAAAAACTATATTTTGGGAGTCAAACCGGTTAATTAGAATTTAATAAATTTTAAATACCGGTGGTTAAAATAAAAATAAAATTTATATTTTGCAAAAAAAAAAAATTATATATATTTAATTTGCTTAAATTATCATGTAACATGTATAAATATGATTTGCCGTGTATGTTTGTCTATGTATGTTTCGTCCAATTCTGAATTCCTTATTGTAAAATTGTTGGATTGAGTTTATATTATTTTAAATTATTATTATCATAAAAAGCCTTGTATTTTTTATTTAAAAAATAATGTAAGGAATTACAGTATTAAAACTTGAATTTCTAATTTTTTTAGTGTTTTGAAAAAAGTTTTTACTGCTTGATTATTTAATCTTTAATTATAAAAATTTATATCTATTTTAAATATTTTTTATTAATGAAATAAAAAATTCAAAATTTTCATGATAATGTCAATTATGCTAACTTAATACATATATAAGGTTTTCATGCCAGTTGCCAATATTGGTGGAGTCATATATTGTTTGTTTACTTTGATAGTTGGCCATATTTATGCACATATTTTCTTTCAATCAAACTAGCTAGCTTGTGTAAGTGCTACTTTCACTTGTACATAGTTGTGTACCATTATTAACATGCATGGAATGGATATGAAATATTCACTATATTAATTAAGTGAATGGTAGAAGTAGAAGAAGAAAGAAATATGTTATATATATGTTTTATTAAGTTTATGTGTTTTTTTTTTATAAGTTGAATTTTTTCCATGTAAAATGTCACACATTATTATTGCCGGTCAAAAAATAGCTCTGGATACTATTGTGAGATTAAAATTAAATGTTGAAAAAAATTTCTTTACGATAAAAGGTTAAATACTTTAATGGTATTTAATTAAAAATTTAAGTACCATCAGTGCAAATAACTTCTTCTTTTGTTGGCTTACCTATATTTCACCCTGTATTTTTACTTTTTTTCTTGATTTATCCTTCATATATTAATTTCTATATATTGACATATACGCATTTATTTTTTTTATACATTAAGTTCTTCAATAACGGCGAGTAAGAGTGTAAGTCTCACTTGCCGTTAAATGAAACTGAAACTTATCTGATGAACAAAAATATTATTTAAAAATTCTTACATATAAAATTGGTATTAAATGATAATCGCTCTTATGAAAATTAAATCTAAATAATATAACAATAATTTAGTCTTTAAATTTTTATTTGATTATTGTAAAATAATTCAAGCAAAAAATTTCAATAGATTTTATTTTAACTATAATTTTATAGTAAAAAATACATTATAAAAAATTGTGTATATACGGTTTTTTATCAAATAGAAAATTTTTATACCTTCAAATAGTTGGTAATTATAAATCTTTAAGAAATATAAAATTGTATTGATAAAATTTTTAAGAAAAATTGTGGAGGTCATTATATTAAAAAAGGTAAAGTTTAAGTATAATTAAAATATTTAGAGTAAGAATAAGTGCATTCTTTAATAATTTATTATTTTAAATTAAATTAATGGTAAAATGTATAAAGTAATATGATATAAATTAGTGTAGATTATAGTAAATAGAAAAACAAACAATTTAAAATGTTTATGTTAATAATAAAACATTCAATTAGAAGTTTAAATTCGTTAAATTATAAATTTCTTAACTAAATACATAAATGTTAATAATTAACTAAAATATTTATTGAAAGTAAAAAATTAAAAAATCATTTAAAAATATTTAGGATTAATTTATTAAAAATTAAAAATATATAAATTTATTGAAAATTTTAAAAATTATAAAGATTAAAAATGATATTTAATGTATAAAAAATAAAAATCCAAGGAGTCAATGTCTAACAAAATAACACGTTGAATGTCAATTTATCGAAATTAAAATATAAGAGATTTAAAAAAAAAAGAGAAATATGTGTGTGGTGTGGATAGTTGTAAGACTTTTATAGCGTTCCATCTTTAATCTTAGATCACACATCGCTAACTTAGAGCGTGTATGTGTAGCATATATACCATTTCACGTCTAATAAAATTGTCATGATTTTATTAGCTAGCGTGTGATGTTACTGTGTTGTGTGTTTTAAGTTATTAAATTCTCTAAAAATATATATAAGAGATTAATAAAAACAAGTGGAAAGGATCAAATATGGATTACTCCTCTTTTGTTAAGACGACAGCTCAAATCTTCATGTCCACATGTCGTATAGACTTTTGTAAGAAAACAAATGATTATTAAAGAATGTCTTAATTTTCTATCTAATAGGTAGCTTTGTGCACACTTGAGGTCTAGCTCAAGTGTTAAGGGTATTTATCGATAAGGAGAGAAGGTTTTATTTATTTATTTTTTTTTTTACAATAATGCAATTTTCATTTTATTAAAATAGAACAATTATACAAGGATAATAGAGATAACAGTGCTTTAATTAACAAAAAAATTTAAATTTATCAACTACCAATAGGTTAATAAACACTCTGTTGATCCTCAAATCAAATGCACCATGATCATAATTTGTGAAGATAATCTTATTATACTCTAATTTTATAGAGTCTATAATATTTTTGTGTTTCTTAGACAATAACAATTATTATCACTAAGGAGCAATATGCTTAGATTCAAATTTTCAAATCGACAATCTTCATCTTTTCATAGAAGTCGAAAGTAACATTGGAGAAGAAATACCATTTAAACTAAAGCCACCATCAGCAACTAAATTTTGATAGTTAGAACTATAGAGTATCAAAAAAACATAATATCAACTAAAAAACAGAAATTATTGATCTCAATCTATATCTATTAAAAGATATAAAATTGAGGTTTGAATTACAACTGTTCATGTACGGTATGGAAATTGCCATCCCATTAATTTATGATGAAACTACAAAAATTGCCACCGTTCTTTTAAATGTGAAATTCACCTTTTGCCCTCAAATGGAATAGTAGCCAACAAATAAAACGACGACGTTTCATATAATTTACACCTTTTCCACTCCTTCCTTTTAAAAACAATTCCATCATGGTGGCAAAACCGTCATTTCAGTTGAAATATAAAAGCGTTCAAATTACTTGCAAATTACAAATTGCCTATCTGTCCCCAGCCACTTTCAAATGTCAATTATGCCCTCCTGTTGGTCACAGGACGATGAGGACGTCGTTGTTCTCCCTGGCATTTTGGACATTTAATTAATGAATGCTATGTTCCAACCTTAATGTTGCATTCTATCTCATTTTCCATGTATCATTTAAACCCTAGTCGTCGCTCACTCTCTTATTTGTCTTCCTCTTGTCCTTACCCTAGCCGACCCTCACTCCCTCTTGCATCCAAACCATTTATGTTTCTAGTATGCCCAAGTATGTTTGATTTTTTCTTTGCCCCTTGGCTACTATCAGTTTAATTACAGGTTTATATTTTTTATTTTTTAATGTTCTTTTTTGCATCTTCGTACTTAATTTTTTTCATATTTAATTTCTCAATATTTTTAACATCTACTACTGCTACTATAATTTCAACCCTTTTCTTTCTTTTGCCAGGAGGTCTAAAAGGAACTCATTAAACTTCAACAGTTTGCCTAATGATTATAGTTCTTGAGATGGTAAACTTCTTCGTCAGTTGGTGAGTGCAATTTTTTTTTCATGTTCTTCAAATGGTAAACTTCTTCCTCAACAATTTTTTTGCTTTGTTTGACATTTTTCATTTAGATCTACGTTCTTTTCACATTGCCATTGGGATAAAAATCATGTTTTTTTTCCCATTTTGGTCAGGCCCTTTGGTGAAATAGGAAGTAGATGTGCATTTGAAAGTATGGTGTGAAGATAACTTAAAGAATTCCACTTAAGGAGCTTGATGAAGAGATGGATTTTGAGAAGGAGATTGAATTCATTAGATTTGAACCTGAAAAGGAAAAGAAGTTGGATAAAAATGAAGGACAAATTGGCAAAGAGGGATCGATACTCAGTTAGAAAAGGTAAATGAATATGTAAGAAAAATGTTGTTTTTATTAGGGTTTGATTAGGCTTTGATTGATTAGGATTGAAAAATAAAGTGGGTTCTTAAATATATGTAGTTCAACTATTTGATGATTATGTTAATTGATGATTTGGTTTTTCCATTTGTTTAGATTTGATGAAAATTGTTTATCTCCATTGACTATTAAGGATCAAAATGTGAAAAATTGGATGCAGCAGGTACATTATAGATGACTTATATAAAAATTTTGAATTAAAATTTTTATGACTATCATTTACCAATATTAATAACAATTTATTATTTTTTACGATTAATGATATAAAAATGACTATTCTCATATAATTTATGATCCATTAATCCTATTAACCTAAAAAAAAGTCAACTTTTTTTAATTATAAAAAATTCTTATTATGACATACATATATAAATTTATATAGATGAAATTAAAATCATTAAATTAATTTTTCTTTAATGATAATTATCAATTTATAATATGTATGTCTATATATATATATATAATGAAGCCTAAAAGAAAAAAAATAGAGAAATATGAGTGTCGTAACGTTTATGACTGTAGGTTTTAGTACTCCTTTTTATTCTGAAAAAATCATTTTTTTCCCATGCTGATATTATATTGTTATACTCATTGTGTTGCTGTATGCTAGTGGTGTATGTTTTTTAAAATCTAAATGTTACCTAATTGTGAATTTTGTCCCTCTTTTTTTTGTCTTTTTACTGAGTGGACTCTACCAAATCAAGGTTAGAATATACTTCTTTGGAAACCCCCGCCAGGGTTGTTATTTTTGTTATGGTAGCTTTGTTCTATGTTCTTATATGCGTTTCATTTGTTGTTGGTAAATTTATCCATCTATTAATCTATTTCATTAATGTATTCTATTATCCATTAAAAGATACATAACTGAAACCTTAATTTCAATTGTTTATAAGCATATATAAATTATAGCCTTAAAAAAAAGAATTTTAGGAATTGTACTTACTTTGATGATTAAAAATTTTCCCTTTCTTTTATTAATTTCTATAAAAAAAAGTTCTTGGTTTTAAATGTGTTTTTTTTTTCCTTTTCAATGCAGAATTTATAATTATCATCCTAGATGTTCAACTGTAAATTCTGAATTTAATATAGATTATTTTAAAAAATTAGAGTTGAAAATTGTTGCATTCATTGTTTACTCTGCCTATTTATTACCTTTTTAAAAAAAACGGCTTTCTTTTTTGCAATTTCATTTTTTTGGTTGTATGCGTTTGTTGCATTGCATTCATGATTTAAGTTTTCTATTTAATATGTAGATCTACATATATGCATAGATTGTTGATTGCCTTTTGATTGTTGCTGCTTGCTATTTTGGTAAAGTTTTATTTCTACTTGGATTTAGATAAATTGTTCTTTTTTTTTTCATGTTGTTTTATGTGGTTTCATTTGTCTGGTTCTTTATTTTTCTTGCATGTCATTCATGATTCAGCTTGCTTAATTAGGATGTAGTTGAATTCCATGCATACATAAATGAATTCCTATGTAGTTTCTCACTTACATTTGCACAAATTGATATTGCAAAATCTGGACATTTTTTTGCCTTAAAAAAAAAGCTTATTTAGTTGCATTTGTTATTTTTGTTGTGTTAGCTTTTTTCTATGTTCTTATATGTGTTTCATTTGTTGTTGGTAAATTTATCCATCTATTAATCTATTCCATTAATGTATTCTATTATCCATTAAAAGATACATAACTGAAATCTTAATTTCAATTGTTTATAAGCATATATAAATTATAGCCTAAAAAAAACTTAATTTTAGGAATTGTACTTGCTTTGATGATGAAAAATTTTCCCTTTCTTTTATTAATTTCTATAAAAAAAAGTTCTTGGTTTTAAATTTTTTTTACTTTTCAATGCAGAATTTATAATTATTATCCTAGATGTTCAACTGTAAATTCTAAATTTAATCTAGATTTTATAAAAAAAAAGAATTAGAGTTGAAAATTATTTCATTCATTGTTTACTTTGCCTATTTATTAATTTTTTTTTTTAAAAATGACTTTCTTTTTGACAATTTCATTTGTTTGGTTGTATGTGTTTGTTGCATTGCATTCATGATTTAAGTTCTCTATTTAATATGTAGATCCACATATATGCATGGATTGTTGATTGCCTTTTGATTGTTGTTGCTTGCTATTCTAGTAAAGTTTTATTTCTACTTGAATTTGGATAAATTGTTTTTTTTTTTCATGTTGTTTTATTTCTTTGGTTGTTTGTCTTTCCTGCATGTTATTCATGATTCAGCTTGCTTAATTAGGATGTAGTTGAATTTCCATATATACATATACTGTTGATTAATCTCTGGCTGTTGGTGTTTGCTTTCCTAGCAAAATTTGATTTCTATATCATGAACTAGCGTAGTTTTGGCATATTTGTTTCACATAATCATTAGTCTAACAATTTTTTTAATTGTTTCTTTTTTTCCTTTGTCCTGCTTCAATGCGTAAAATTGGACCTTAATGGTGTAATTTTGGAATTAGATTAGGTGCCTGATCTATTGTCTATCTTATTGTTCTGATTCTAATGGATAATTGTTTGGAATAACATTTTTCAAACTCTGTTGGTAATTTTAAAAGGGAAAAAAATTGCAATCGAGCCTTAATTGGGTACAAAAGTATGTCTTTATTTGTTTTTTTTTTATTATATTAAAAAAATAACTTCACACAAACTTCCAAAATAATTATGGCCCAGAATCCATTAAAAGTTTTTTTTTTCGACTTACTGTGCATAGCCCATGGCCTATCCAATTTGCTATATATTCAGTAAATTGTTGCTATTTAATTATTTTCATTTTTTTTGTAAACACTAAAGCATGCCACGTGTCTTGCATGCATCCACCTGATGCTTCCACTTGAGCTTTGTAGTTTAAAGTTGTCATTGAATGTTGTGCCACCTAACCTTACTACTGTCTACCACATATATACGATTCAGATATGCTTATGATTTTCCCTTAATTTATAAATTAATTTTCTGCTATTTGCATTTAATCTTCTCCATATTGTTTCCCTTGAAATTGGAGCAACATTTAAGATTATATAAAAAATAATAGATATTGGTGCATCTAAATAAGATTTTATTTGGATTTTTTTTACTGTTGCATTAAATGCAATTGTAACAGTTCTGCAATTACAGCTTACCCCAATCTAATTAGGGGTACCAACACAATGTTATTGCATTTTAGTTTTTTTGGATTATAAATGCTCATTCTCTACCATTAATGTTCCTCGTCTACATCTGCTTATTCCTTTCATCTTCCACTTCCTTCTGTCTTTACTGGTGAGTGTACCAGCTTCATTTATTGCCATTTTCTTTTCTCTCTTTTCTAAAAAAGTACTTCAATTTATTTCTTAACAACAACTTCCAAACCACACAAGCTTATTAAATGTTGCATGCTTTGTTTTTTCTTTAAAATACAGCGGGTTTATTTTAATAATACTGTTGATTCTTTATGTTGATTGTTATATTTTCTCTCTTACCATTGTTTCATTTAACTTAGAATTTCTAGACATTTACATTAAATGCTAAATTTATTGACTGTTGTTTAGTTAATATTGTTGCTTTCTTTTTTAGCTTACTATTTGCATTTTCTACCATATAACCATAGATCTGATTTTTTACCAGTGTGATACTGTATACAAAGTTTTGTTATTTTTTTAAATAAAAATTTCCTCTTTACAAGCTTTTTTAAAAAAAAAAATCAGATGGACTTTAGATTCAGCTTGCTATTACATCTGTTTTTTTTTAATAAGCCTTTAGTCACCATATAACTTTTTTTTAAAAGTCCAATATGGAAGGGCCCTTTTATTTATAGGTAGGCCCTTTCACTCAATCATATAGTTTATTTTAGAAGTCCAAAATGGAGGAAAAAAAATAAGACTTTCCACTGTTTATTTATAACATTTACAGCATTAATAGTTTCAATTTTTCTCCATTATTACTAACGTGTAGAATTACATAATTTTTTAATAACTCAGTGCATTTTACCATCAACCCATGGTTGTGATCAAAGTCCCTATGTCCACTATCCTACAATTCACACTTCAGCACTTGGGTTTCCACAAGCTACTTTTGAGGAACATAATGGAGACACTCATGTGTTTACATGCATTGTGTATTATCATTATGATAATAGGGCTGGAACTAGATATTTAACTTTTATGCTTGGTTTAAGTACTAATTCAATGGATGATGCTAGGAATTCCTCATGTTTTGCTGCCCTTGAACATTTGAAAGACATTTATGATCTTGACATTGTTGACTTTAATCATAAAGAATTGACCTTTTTGAAAGTGGCTCACGATCCAAATGAAGAAATTGAGTCGCTTCGCACTGCATACAATGAAGTGTCTAGACAGGTCACAACTTTACTTAGAAAATTTCAAAAAGTATTTAGGACTCTAAACCGGATTAGATCAGCTATGTCAGCTATTAGCTATCTGATGTAAACTTTTTTATTTCTTTTTGTTCCATCCAACTTGCTGATTTTGGTCTCTTAACATTTTAGGCTATAACTTGCTATGTTTTTTGGACCTTAGTATATTTGTATCTACTTAATATTGGGCTGGATGAGTGTTCAATTAACTTGGATTGTATGAGTGTCTATCTATCCTAATGAAAATGTTTATCTTTTTTTGTGTACTTTTTTTTAGCTTTGATGACTTTTTTCTTAAGAAAAATTCATTAAAATTGGCCAATTAATTACTAGGTTCAAGGAAAAAAATAAATTGAGCTCTCTTTATTGTTTGGGCCGAAATACACTTGATCAATTTAATTTAACAAAAATTGTGGGCTGATTAAGTTAATGTATTTTTTATAATGAATTTAATAATATTTTAGTTTACTTCTGGATTGGGCTCTTAAAAAAAAAACATCTCCATTTATTTTATATTTTTCTGTTGTAGGACTTACAGTCGCCAATATTATTTTTTAAAATTTATTGTTTTCTCCAATGTTAATTTACATAGTTAATGGGCTGCAAAATAATTTTATTTCCTAACAACCTATTTAGTTCACTTTTATTTACTTAAATCAAAAAATCTGTAAATATTTATTCATTTTAATTACTTCATTTTACTATTGTTTATTAGCTCTCTTCCTAATTGGTTGAATCAATTAAAGTTTACTTTTTGAAACGATATAAGGGGAAAAAATTAATTTACTTTGCAAATAAGTTCATTCTACCTCCTCTGCTAATTTTTTATTTGAAATGCATTAGTAGTATGAACTACTTATAAAAAAATATCACATATCATTATTTTTAAATTGCCTTGAAAAATATCTACAGTTTTAGAAAACATTATATTATTTAATTTAATTATATTATGAATAAATGTGGGTGCTAAGTTTTCTAATTTTTTATTTGTTATTTTTGATACTCCATGGTTATTAATATTTTTTCTTAATAGGCCCTCTTTGAATAAACAGCTCACAAGGTTGTGTAAGTAGCTCTTCTTTATATTTTGTTAAATATGTTTATCCTTGATTTTTTTTTTAAAAAAAGGAAACAAAAAAAATCACTAGAAAAATCTTAATTTATATTTTAGGTATTAGGCCACAAAGAAAGTTCATTTTAAAAAAAAAATTATTTCTTGTCTCAAACAATTAATCTGACTAATTGCTCATTTGCTGCTATAGCCTTTTAAAGAGTATGTGCTTCAATTTTTTTTTAAAGAAAAATTCATTAAAACTAGCCAATTAATTACTATATTCAAGGAAAAAAATAAATTGAGCCCTCTTTATTTTTTAGGCTATTATACACTTTATCAATTTAATTTAACAAAAATTGTGGGCTGATTAAGTTAGTGTATTTTTTATAATGAATTGAATAGTATTTTAGTTTACTTCTAGATTGGGCTCTTTAAAAATAATATCTCCATTTACTTTATATTTTTCTATTGTAGGACTTACAGTCACCAATATTATTTTTTTAAATTTATTGTTTTCTCCAATGTTAATTTGCATAGTTAATGGGCTGCAAAATAATTGCATTTCCTAACAACCTATTTAGTTCACTTTTATTTACTTAAACCAAAAAATCTATAAATATTTATTCATTTTAATTACTTCATTTTACTATTGTTTATTAACTCTCTTCCTAATTGGTTGAATCAATTAAAGTTTGCTTCTTGAAACGATATAAGGGGAAAAAATTAATTTACTTTGCAAATAAGTTCATTCTACCTCCTTTGCTAATTTTTTATTTGAAATACATTAGTAGTATGAACTGCTTATAAAAAATTATCACATATCATTATTTTTAAATTGGCTTGAAAAATATCTACAGTTTTAGAAAACACTATATTATTTAATTATATTGTGAATAAATGTGGGTGCTAAGTTTCCTAGTTTTTTATTTGTTATTTTTGATACTCCATGGTTATTAATGTTTGTTTTTTTTAATAGGTCCTCTTTGAATAAACAGCTCACAAGGGTGTGTAAGTAGCTCTTCTTTATATTTTGTTAAATATGTTTATCCTTGATATTTTTTTTAATAAGGAAACAAAATAATCACTAGAAAAATCTTAATTTATATTTTAGGTATTAGGTCACAAAGAAAGTTCATTTTTAATAAAATATTTATTTCTTACCTTAAATAATTGATCTGACTAATTGCTCATTTGCTGCTATACTTACCTTTTAAAGAGTATGTGCTTTAATTTTATTGATGGTTTTTGAATTATTATTCATCAATAATATAAGTTCCTATTTATTTGACTATTTCTTTTTTTTTCGGACAGGTGGTTTTTGGTTAAACTTCTTATTCTACCAATTTATTTACCTTGATACGTAAATTTTAATGTGTCCTCTATATTTTATTATTTGTTTAAATATTTTGTTCCCTATTTTATTAGTGCAATATTTGTGATTTTTCTATTGATTTTTTTTCCTCTTGCCATGGATAGTCTTATGAAAGAAACATGGCCAATTATGATGTTTGTTCATTAGATGATGACCAACTTTTTGATGTGTTTGTTGGTGTCGACAAAAATGTTCAAGGAATCGTAAGCTATATGCACATTTTTGCAATCCTGCAAACAAAATTAGGAAAAAAAAAGTAGAATGAAAATTGAATGCGATATTTTTCCCTTTTGCTTTTAAAACAGATGCGCAGTTAAATAGCAATTCCTCCGACTAAAATGGCTTTTCTTTCCAAGATGATAGAGTCGCATATTCTTCGAATGTTTTCGAGCATTTATTAGACGTTAATGTGACAAGTATATACACCAAACACTATGTCTTTCTTAGCTTGGATAAAAGTTTTCCTTTTTATAGATGCTTAGTTTACTTTTGCAAGTAAGTAAATTAGGCTTGGATGAAGAAAATCACCCTCAACAGTTATCAAATAAAAGAAGATAGTTTTTAGCCTTTCCTCCTGATCAAGAATTACAAAATAGTCAGCTTCCTATCAGCTTTGCCAATACACGCCAAGTCAAACCATGTATATAACTTAAACTCTACTATTCTAACTAATTTTTCTTTTGTTGTTTTATTAGTTTACTTATTTCTAATTTTTTTTCCTTTTAGGTAATATTTTGCAAAAATCCGACCTAGGTGTCCCAAATAATCAATGTCGATATTGTGGGGCTTTATATTGGGATGCAGAAACTATAAAAAAATTCATTACATGGTCAAAAAAAAATTATTCACTTTGTTGTAGAAAAGGTAGAATTCAATTGCCATTTTTACAACCACCTCCTCCATTTCTTCGTGATTTGTTGTCGTATGACAAGAGTCCTTTATCAAAAAACTTTAAAGAAAATATGAGATTGTACAATTCAATGTTTGCTTTTTCCTCTATGGGCGGAAAATTTGATTATGAAATTAATAAAAAATCAGGCCCATATATTTTCAAAATATGTGGCTAGAACCATCATATGATCGGTTCTTTGTTACCTATTAACGGTGAAAAACCTAGATTTGCACAATTATATATTTATGATACAGAAAATGAAGTAAATAATCGAATTTCATTTTTTGATAATGAATCTTCGAGTAATATTAATATGACAATTGTTGATGGCTTGATAAAAATGTTCGATGATGTTAATATTATTGTAAAATCATTTAGAATGGTTAGAGATAGATTTAAAAGAAATGACTTTATGCCTTTAAAATTAAAACTACTTGGAAAGAGATCCAAAGATAGTTTACAATATACAAATCCATCATGTTCTGAAATAGCCGGTTTAATTGTTGGTGATTTTGGTGTATATGATAAAAATCGTGATATAATTGTCGAATATAAAATTGGACACTTAAAGCGAATTAGTGATTTGCATCCAAGCCTTATGGCTATGCAATATCCTGCTTTATTTCCATATGGAGAAGATGGGTATAGAATAGATATTGAATATGCATTTGTCAGTCCTTCACATCGTTTTACAAGTAAAATTATAACGATGCGAGAATATTATGCATATGGACATCAACAAAGATTTTTAGAGGGAACTACTCTTTTAAGGGGTGGTCGTTTACTTCAACAATATATTGTTGACACATTTTCATGTGTTGAGGAAGAGCGATTGGATTTTATTAGACATAATAAAAAAGAATTTCGATCGAAAATATATCTCTCTATAAAAAATACTATTCATAGAGGTGTTCGTAATTCAAATGATGTTGGTAAATCAGTTATTATATTGCCATCTAGCTACACATGTAGTCCACGATATATGATTGAACATTATCAAGATGCTATGGCTATTTGTAAATTCTATGGACACCCTTATTTGTTTATAACTTTTACGTGTAATCCACTATGGCCAAAAATTCAACGTATGCTTGATTATAATAGTGGCCAAAGACCTTATGATAGACCTAACATTATTAGTCATGTCTTTATAGTAAAGTTGGTTCAACTAATTGATGATATTAAAAAAAATAACCATTTTGGTAGAACATCTGCTTTTATATACATGGTTGAATTCCAAAAAAGATGATTGCCACATGTTCATTGTTTAGTTTGGCTAGATGAAAAGAGCAAACCAAGAACTTCATTTGATATTGATTCTATAATATCTACTGAGCTCCCATCTTTAGAAAATGAACCTGACCTACATCATTTGATTTCTAGATTTATGATTCATGGCCCTGTGGTCCTATTAATTCATCTTCTCCTTGCATGAAAAATAATAAATGTTCAAAATATTACCCAAAAAAATATCAACCAGAAACATATATTGATTCAAATGGTTTTGCTATATATAATGTAGCAATAATGGTGAATTTACTATAAAAAAATAATGTAAAGATAGATAATTTTTTTGTTATGTTGCATAATAGAGAGCTTATTTATAAATATGAAGCTCATATTTGCGTCGAGTATTGTTGTCGAACAATAATGATTAAATATTTATTTAAATATATTAGCAAAGGAACTGATAGAATTCGTGCTATCATTCATAATTATGGAAAAGATACATCACAACCTAATAACAAACAAAATGACACTATTAACGAGATAAAAGAATATTTAGACTGTCTATGTATTTCTTCGTGTGAAGTATTTTTGCATCTTTTTGAATTCCCACTACATCATAGAGAACCAGCAGTTGAAAATTAGTTGTTCACTTACAAAATATGAATCAAATCTTATTTCGTCCAACTGATGATTTGACATTCATTACTAATGATTTAACTTATACATGTACAATGTTCACTGAATGGATGAATACATATAAAATATATAAAGATGTAAGAACATTAACTTATGTAGAATTTCCAACTAAATGGGTTTGGCATTCTTATGAAAAAAGTGGACTAGACGAAAACAAGGTCGGTGCATAGGTAGAATAGCTTACATACACCTGAGTTCTGGTGAATTATATTATTTAAGGATGCTTTTAAATATTGTTAACGGACCAAAAGCATATGAAGATATTAGAACTGTTTCAGGTATTTTGCATCCGACATTCTAATCTGCATGTAATACACACGGTTTGTTAGGCAATGATAGTGAATGGATTCATGCACTCGAAAAAGCTACCTCACATGCAACTTCTTCTCAATTATGTCAGTTATTTATTATGCTAATTTTATTTTGCGAGATTGGGGACCACCAAAAACTTTTTGATATGTTTTGGAAAAGTTTCACTAATGATATTATACATGAATTAACCACCATACTAGGAATTCCAACTGTAACTATTTCTGAACACTATTTAAAAAATAAAGTTTTGATTGAATTAGAGAAGATATTCAATAAATATTGTTCTTCATTATCTAATTTTGATCTATCGTAACCAAGTAATTTTTTAGACTGTGATATTAATAATAGATTATTATTTGAAGAATTAAATTATGACATTAGAGCACTAGAAAAAAAAACACGCATTGCTCTTGAAATCATTAAATATTGAACAACGAAAAATCTATGATGATGTACATGAATGTGTTAACCAAGGAAATAAAAAATAATTTTTTCTTTATGGCCATGGAGGAACAGGGAAAACTTTTTATATGAAACTATTATATCATGTTTGCAATCTAGGGGGAAGGTTTTTTTGGTTGTTGCTTCATTTGAAATTGCATCATTATTGTTATCTGGTGGAAGAACTGCCCATTCTCGATTTAAAATACCTCTAAATATTAATGAACACTCATCGTTAAAAGAAACATGTTTGGTTATATGGGATAAAGCTCCTATGCGTCACAGACATTGCTCAGAAACAATTGACAGAACATTCAGAGATATTCTATGCAGTCAAAATGGTGATGCCCAGAATAAGCCATTTGGTGGTAAAACATTTTTATTAGGGGGTGATTTTAAACAAATTTTGTCGGTTGTTATGAATGGTAGTAAAGAAGAAGACACAATAAATGCATCAATAACACGTTCTAAATTACGGAAACTTTTTACAATTTACAAGCTAACGATAAACATGCGATTATCAACGCCTAGTGATTTTACCAGTCAAAATAATGAATTAGTTCAATTTTCTAAATGGCTTTTATCTATTGGTAATGGGACAGCTCCATCAAAAAAAAATATAGGGTTATGGTGAAGGGGAAGTATTCATTCAAATTCCAGATAGATTGCTTATAAAACACTATGAAAATCTAATACATGCAATAATAAGTGAAACATATCCCAATTTTTCAAATAAATATAATGATTATGAGTACATAAAGGAAAGGGCAATTATAACTCCCACAAATGAAGTTGTAGAGTAGAGGTTATAAATAGAGAAATTCTTGAATCAATCATTGAAAAAGAAAAAGTCTATAATAGTTCTGATTCAATATGTAAGGCATCTGCTCAATGTGAAGAGTTAGATGTGCTATATCCTATAGAATTCTTAAATTCTTTAAATTTTAATGGATTTTCACAACACGAATTAAGACTGAAGAAAAATATACCAGTTATGTTGCTTCGAAATATAAATCCAAGTTTAGGATTATGTAATGGAACACGATTAATGATTGTTGAATTAGGTATAAAAATTATTGAAGCTATTATTATCACCGGTTCTCATTATGGAGAAAGAGTTTTTATTCCTAGAATTATGTTAACATATCAAGATAAAAAGTGACTATTTATTTTAACGAGGAGACAATTTCCTATAAGAATTTGTTATTGCATGACTATAAATAAGAGTCAAGGTCAAACATTAAAACAAGTTGGCCAATATTTACAAGATGATTTTTTTCACATGGACAATTATATGTAGCATTATCAAGGGTTACTTCTTACACGGGTATAAAAATTTTGATAGGAAAGAAATCTGACCTCAAATCTGAAAATGAAAATTATACAAAAAACATAGTGTACTTTGAAATTTTTGATAAAGTTATGTAGAGTTATTCACATACCCTTAACTTACTTTCTTATTGAATAATTGTCAAGTTTTTTTTCATACTGAAAATTTTTTACTAATTTTTTTAATATTGTTTTATAAACTACGACAGAAACAATGTCGTACGCTTTTTTTTCAGATATTAGCAATGCAAGTAGGAATATTCAAATAAAAGCACGAGTTGTTTGTATTTGGGAATTCGCTAATATCAGTAATCCAGATGATGTGTATAGCTTGGAGTTCTTGATGCTTGATGAGAAGGTTTATTTAATGTTTTCCATTCTAATATTTGATGTATCATGTTTTAATTTTTTTATTCTAATTTTTTCCCCAAAAAAAGGCTTATTCAATATAAGGAACATTTTCCAAACAGTTAATTAATCATTTTAAGTGAATGTTGACTGAGGGAGAAATTTATTACATGTCTGGATTCGCTGTTGTGCATGCGCAGTCAAGTTACAAAGTTAGTAATCATCCTTTTAGCATTCCCTTAATTAGAAAAGTGTTTCGTGATAGAAAAATTTCGATACCTTTTGAGAGATTTGAATTCCTTAATTTCGAAGATGCTAAGGCCAAAGTAGGAGATAAAACATTATTATCAGGTAGTCTTTTTGTAATATCGCATGTATGTGTGCATCTATTTATATAAAATGTGCATGTCTATTTATTTATGTATTTATTTGCTCATTCATTTTTCTAGACATCTTCGAAAAAATTGTCAGTGTAGGAGATGTTAAGGATGTTCGTATTGCTGGTCGAACTGCAAAGAAGAAAAATGTTTCGCTAAAAAATGAAGAGTTCGTAATCATTTATTTATTATATATATAAATGCATATGTCTGTTTATGTTGCACAAAACTAATGATATGTCAATCAATAAATAACTTCTTTTTAGGGATGAAACGCTTAATGTTACTTTATAGGATAAAGTCGTTGATGCATTTCCTAACAAAAGAATTTTTTAGGAAGAAATCAATGGTCCAATTATCATGGTTGTTTTATCCGTTTCTATTAGAAGATTCAATCACAGTTTTACATATTGCACATCTGCTATTTAATAATACATCTTCCTTTGTATACTTTTTTCTAGACTGTGATCACAGTTTTTTCCTAACCATCTAACAGATGAGATGACAGCCAACAACACTTCAACAACGAAATTTTTCATGAATCTTGATATTCCACAATTTTTTTCTCTTAAAGAGCGGTTAGTATTGGCTTATTCTTTCCTTTACTTGGTTCTATGTTAAGATTTTTTTATTAATTTTTAAAACTTTTTTAGGTTATCCCAACCTTATCAGAAAATTTTAAGGATTCCGTCGACGGATACTCCATCACAAGATATTGAATCAGAAAAGTATGTTAATAGGAAAAAAATCGTTGATTTGTTATCTTTGGATGTTCACACTGATAAGATAAATGCCTTTAATTTAAAAAAAAAGAAATTTTTTAAAACTTTTTTACTTTGCTAAATTTTTTTCTTTTTAAAAAACAAAAACATGCAGGGTGTTAAGTTTACATGTAGAGCAATTATAAAAAAATGTCCAAGCAGATGTCAGGTGGTGGTACAGAGCATGCCCTCAGTGCAGAAGCAGCGTCCAATCCTATAATGAACAATCATGGTGTAATAATTGTGGGGTCTTACACGATCCTCCAACTCATTGGTATTACCTATGGAATTTCATATTTCTTTAATGATTCAATGATATCCATTTAATGGTATAAAATATTATTTCGCTTCAATATTTATGTATGCATCTTTTAACTTTGGAACTAATTGAAATTATTGGTTACACTGTAATAATTGCGGGGTCTTGCGGAATCCTCCAATTCATTGGTATTACCTATGAAATTTCATATTTCTTTAATGATTCAATGATATCGATTTAATGGTACAAAAATATTATTTCACATCAATATTTGTGTATGCATCTTTAAACTTTAAAACTAATTCAAATTATTGGTTACACTTTTTGATAGGCACAAATTAAATGCAATTGTTGAGGATGACACAAGATCGGCTTCTTTTCTAATATTTGGTCGGCTTGCTGCTGATTTAATTGGCCTACCATAAAGTACATTGGCAAATAGCTACAAAGATCGATTCACTGTCCCACCCTTGATGACAAGAATTTATGGAATGGAGCGCATTTTCCAAGTTGTTATTAACAGCAAAAATGAAGATCCCTATAACCTTTCTTTTAAGGTTATGCATATTTTTAAACAAAGCAATTTTTCTAATCAGGGAATTGGAGAAAAAAGCAAATTGAATCCTTCAAGTTCAGCTCTATTGCATAAGCCTCTAGTTGACAATGCATTTTGTCCTGTGAAGAGGTCCATTAATTTTGGAGAAAGCAGCATTGCCCAAGATGTTCAGCAGTCCGAAAAATCAGATGCACTAGAACTTCCTACTACAACCATAACAATTGGTCAAGTTCGGGTTGATTTATTTCTAGAAGAATCACCTCTTAAAAAGTCCAGGTAAATTTTTTTTTATTTTTTATCTTATATATATATATATATATAGTAAAATCCTATACTATTTTATTTTCTCTAAAAAAATATTTATTTATTTTTTCAAGAATGAAGATCTAGACAAATAATAGTGGACGACCATTAATTTGCTCGAGTATATAAATAGTGTTTGGACTTCTTCTTTTGTAGAAAGCAAGTGCTTTTAAAAAAAAACATCAACAATCCTCCTTATTTAACTGCTATATCTGTTTTTCTATGATATTATATCTTTTTATTTGCTTAAAAACATAATGTATTATGTAACTATAATAGAATGGGTATTGTTTTTACTTTTTTTTTAAAAATTTCACATTAGCACATCCTCATGCCTCTCTTCCACGTCTTCATGCCTCTTTTAATGGTTATTTCTTTCAAGCCTTTGTCTTATATCTGCACGTGTTTAAAGAAAACTTATCCATACAATATATCCTTAAAACAAAAAAAAATTCGGTGCAAATTATTTAAATTATTTCTATTATTACATTGGTTAAATAATTCTTTTCACATAGACAACGTATATATTATTCATATACTATTTTTTCGGCATGCAGTGAAATGCGGGTCATTTTACCAGTATATATATATAAAAAGTTCAAAATGTAATATCACTGTAGCGTTACAGTGATTAAATTGGGCTTTGCTTTTATTTTATTTACATTCTTTGCCACTGCAGTTTTGTTCATGCTGATTTTACGAAAATTACAATTTTGCCACCGCTCAATCCAAAGCAGCAGCTCCTATCCAAAACGGCACCGTTTATTTTTTTAATATTTTGCCCCTTATTTGACTTGAAATGCTGCCATTTGGTCCGTCTATTTTGGTCATTTTACAGTCAATTTGTTGCCCTAATTGCACACTATTCCCTTGACATTTGCCCGTCCTGAAAGCCTTTTCTAGCTTAGGTTTTGGAAATGGTGGCTCCAATCCTACTTTATTTCTCTTGCTATTTTTGTATAAATTAATAATGCAGTACCAAGTTTGGTGCTCCACTGCTCATCAACCTAGAATTGTATTTTGCTTTTTTTAAAATTTAAAATATTTGTAACTAAAAGTTTAGTTTTTTATTTTTATTTTTTAAATAATTTTGATAAATTAAAAATTATACTAAATAAAATATATTAATATATATATATATATATATAGTAAATTTATATTATGTTTAATAAAAATAATTAACTTAACAAAATTAATAAATAATAAAT
>CATIWM010163062.1:0-10975 GCA_949671775.1 Mallotus repandus | reverse complement strand
TTTGCAACAGATATTATCGGTTGCAAATGCGTTATAAATTTTGTAATGGATTTGTAACAAATTGTAATTCCGTTACAAATTTGTAACGACATATCTGTTACAAAACGGTTACAAAATTTGTAACGGAACTTTTATTTCCGTTTCAAAAAAAATTATAACAATGAAATTTTTAACAAAATGTTTCCGTTACAAAGCCGTTACAAATTTCTTTTTGTAACAGATTTGTAACGGATTTGGTTGTTACAAAGCAGAGTTTTTCTTGTAGTGTAAATAATTTATTTAAGAATTTGTGCATATGTAGTGAAAATATATACTTAAAATAGAGAATAATTTTTATAAAATACTATTTTAAATAGATTAATTCAAATAATTAACAATTATAAATTATAATTTTTTATATTTACTTTATTTTAAATTTAAATCAAATTTTGGAAAGTGTTTGAATTTATTCTAAATTTATGATACTTTTCTTTTTATGGTAAAAGTATTTACTAATTATTTCATGGTCTTTTTGTCAAAATATTGGCATTTTATTCATATCGGCTTGACGTATTCAAAATTTTTTAATTTTTCTAATACTCGACTTCAAGAATTGAACTGTGATCATTGAGAAAAGAAAAAACTCTTTTGAACACTTGAATTATTCATTAAAATTTGATAATTTATCTCTTTAATGTTTAATTTTTTTTTTTTAAATAAATGTCGGAGGGCTATACCTATACTATAAAATATTTAAAAACCATTGACTTACACTAATTAAAAAAAATGATTGACTTTTGATTATTAATTATATACCTATAACAGAGATAACACTTCTCTCTCTTTTTTTTTTTTTTTTTTTTAACGATTGAGAACTAGTGCTAACAACATTTTCATCATTTTGATCAAGTGTTTATTTAGCTGAAAAAAAAAAAACCTTATTTACTACAAGCAGGGGCAAAAATAACAGCTTTTAAACGATTAAAAATATGTCATTTTATGGTGAAATGGATAAAGGTGAATACAAATGTGAGATATCTAACACTAAAAAATCATTAGTGAAGGCCCTGTTTGGGTACCAGTATTTTAAATTAAAAAAATACTGATAAAAATAATTTTTTTTAAACCACTAATAAAAATCGTTAGAGATTGCAAAATAATTTATTTACAGTTGAATTTTCATAAATTAAATTTATCTTTCTAATGGAAGATTTTGAACTTCCTATACATTCAGATTATACTAAAACATTAATGCTCAATTTATGTGTAATTAATTATATGTTGTATCTATGATTAATTATGATTTTAGTGTTTAATTAAAACTATACATGCAAATTTTTTTTATTTTAATCTTCTTTACTTGTATGAAAATACTATATACCTTCTTATACGTCGTCCTTTCTTAGAATATAGCACCTGCTCTCTACACCACCGTTGCAATTCATTTGGAAAAAACAAAGCAAAAAAAAAAATTATCTTTTGCTCATATGGATTATGTTAAAAAAAAAAAGAAGAAGCTACCTAACAGTTGGGAGACTTGATTAACAATACCAAGAACTCTAACTAATTTAATCATATGGAAAGCCTATTGAAACTGTCACAATTCTTTGAACTAAAAAGTCTCAAAGTGCTCATTTTCAATTAATTAATTTCTTGTTTTAATTTAATATATTGCTAAACATTTAATATAAATATTACTGACAATGATTAATTAGTATTAATTTTTGTGTTTTCCATGAATTAATAGTATATAATGTTCCTAGCTAAGATAATTTGTGCTTAAGTTTGACGTTTCTCTTAAATATCAATATTGTGCCATAAAATAGTCTTTAAGAAAAATGCATCAATTGACTTCAAATTCTAATAATTGCACATTAATTTTAGGAAATTTTCCTCTAATAATATTTTCTATGTTTATATTTTAAATAATCAAACAACCAATTTTTTTTAATTTAAATTTAATTGAAAGGACTAATCATGTATTAATGATTTTGGTTTTTTGTATGGTATGTATTAGTATAAAGGTTATATAATATGGGAAATACTTATTTATTTTAGATATTCATCCCATAATGAATATAGAAGTGAAATGTATTTAAATATTTTACACTTGAATAAATAATTGATCATACATTAACAATTTAATATAATAATTATATATCATTTATTTAGGATGTATTGCATCATTGATACCATAATTTTGCTCCATATTTAAAAATGGTACTTAATTTTTAATTTTTTTCAGTTACGAAAGTTATATTTTTACTTAAATTAAAGTATCTCGAACATATCTGATCAAATTTAGCATATGTGATAGCCAAAATAAACATATTTTTAGTATATTTGTCATGTAAGCATCCCATTAAACAATCAAATCATATTGTTGGCCTCATAAAATAAAATTTATTTGTGGGCCCCATAAAAAATTTTAGTAAATTCTATTTTATGGAGCCTACAAGATTATTAGACTGCTTAACGGGATGCTTGTGTGGTGAATATATTAAAAATATACTTATTCCGATTGTTACGTATGCTAAATTTGATCGGATATGCTCAAGGTACTTTAACCTGTAATAAAAATAAAAATAAAAATAAAAATTTGATATCATTTTGAAATATGAAGCAAAATTATGGTATTATTGGTGCAATAAACCCATTTATTTAAGAATTTGTGCATATGTAGTGAAAATATATAGCTTTTGTCCATGGGAAGTCATTAACTTGAATAATTGAATGAGAATTATATGCGACTTTTCCCTTGAGGGAAAGGGTACTCTATGCTGGTGCATGTCATTGACCAACGCTTCATCATCTTATAAAAATATTAGAAGTTAAATTATCGTTGCAATGTTACCACAGGAATGTGTTGAGACAATGGGACCTTCTCCTTTATTATTAATTATAAATTATTAATTTTAATTTAAATAATTGAAATTCAAATTTCATTAAATTTTAACTAATATTCAATTTGAGTCATACAGAATTATAAGGGTGATAAATATTTTTTAACAATTAATTTAATGTGATTATATACATCATAACTCAAAATTAAAATGTTATTTAAGTGAAAATGGTTTCCTATTATAATATTCTAATGATTATTGGTATTATAAATTTTTAATTTAATACAAAGCAACGTTGTTATTACCATATGGAAAGAACGAAATGGACATGTGCTGTTTAAAATGTTCATACTCTATGAAAAAATAAAGAAGGAAGATTAGATTAACTAGAGTAAATGAACTATAATGGAAAATAGGGCAAGGTTAATTTTTTTTTAAGGATAGATTAAAGTGAAGGTTAACACTTAACAACAATGTTAATCTCTTCCAAAATTTTACATTAAAATGTATTATATATAGATGGAAAGATTTTAATCATTATTTATGTTACATGGAGCAAAATTAAAATATTTTAATGACGGCAACACATCAATCATACTCCCATAGTAGACGTGTAAGTAAAAGAATAAATGTTGTATATCTTATATTATACAGTTCATAATTTATCTGAAAGATGTAAAGTATGGCTTTCTATACATTACGCATAAGCATCACTGAAGGAGTCTAAACAATCGACCAACTGAAGAAAATGACTAAAACAACACACACGTCTTCAATTTCAATTATCTTTGTATAATACTATATTTTCTAATAAATAAATCACAGGAAGGAGAAAAGGCACAACAAATGTGTTTATTGATTAAAATAATAATAATAATAATTCTTACTCTCAAAAGAAATATAATTAATTAATTAATTAAATTAAAAATAATAATTAGAGTGAAGAAGAGCCAGCATAGCATTGACAAACAAAAAAACCACAGGCAACACGTTATGCAAAATTTTCAAAAAAGGATGAACGCGTGGCCTGATAACATTCAGTCACGTGGCGAATGGTGGGTGGTTGATGGGTTAGACAGGAATAGCTGTAATTCTTTGTTAATTTTTCATTTATTTTTTTTTTCTCCATTGATGATAATGTACTTGGCAAAATTAACCTAATCTGAAAAATCGTGCAAGGCTAAGCAGGAATAAAATCAGATTTCTCCATAGTTTTGATTAATTATGTCTCTAACTAAGATTTCATTCTTCTCTTAATTCCAAAATTTTGAAAGGTCGTGCAATGGCCGGTGCAATATAGTAATTAAAAGTACACTAATTATTTACAAAAAATTACAACTAAGATGCTTGCAGGAAAGCAAAATTTTCGTACGCCAGAATGGTGTAGTAGGTTAAAAACCAAACGTAAGGATCGGCGGAATCTAAGGGCACAAAAAGGTCTGTGTTTATGGCTTTGTTCAGGCAATCTAAAGTGGTCGTGATGAAGATACTGTACTTGTGTTTTGATGTTTCAGGAGATATACATTGTTTCTTGTGATCAAGAATATTTACGACTGCTCTTTTTTTTTATAGATAATTTGGATTTTTTGGAGTCATTAATTTGCATTGTCTTATGATTTTGTTCTTCCTTTCATTCAATGTTGCTTGTTCTTATCTAATTTTTTAAAACACATGATACGAGCACTAGTTAATATTTTGATTGAAGAGTAACAAGCTGATGGATGAGCAATGAAAATTGAAGTGTAGTTGAGTTGCAAAAACGCCCCCTAAATTCGCTAATGAGAGAACTTCTTTCGAGTTTGATAGGACATTTTAAAGTGCAGGTTCAACTTATGCTATCATTTCCGTTTGTACAATTCATTTGTAGGTTGAATTAGATGTCCATATTCATAACCATTGTACTTTTTTATAAATTAGATGATCTTTAAGTAGAGATGCTCCTTTCAAGAACAAAAGAAAATTCATGCGTCTATCCACATATTTGAATGTTACAGCACACGTAACAGACTGAGCTTTGCCTACGTTTTGATAACTGGAACTATCAACTATGGGGAGAAAAAAAAAGTACAGCATTTGCAATGTTGTGAATGATTGCAGAGCAGTGAGGAAACTGAAAGAACTTAAGAGCTGAGGAACAAAGATTAGGTGTAAGCCGCAATTAAGGAGACAAAGAACGAGTTCAATGGCTAACCTGTCTGATTCTTTTGCGTGTTTTCTCTTAACAATATCATACTCATTGCCACGTTCATGCCGTCCTTCGGTCCGCAGTTTTTTATAATTTTATATCTCCAGCGGTACTCCTTCACCGATAATTATATTCAAGAAGACTCTTCCCACGTTCTGACATTTTCTAGTTAGTACCATTCCTCATGCTCTGCCTAATTATACACTGGCATTTAATACTTTGTTAGACTCTCATTAATCACAATTAGTCATCTCTCAATCATTGGCCCTTGGACCCTCTTCGCAATTTTAATTGCAGTTTATCTTGGATAAATGATTCTTCAACTCCTTGGTTATTTTAATCAATCTTCTTAGTTGTACGTTGCCAGGTATTGGCCCTACATTAGGCTCCTGAGAGTTCGGTTACAGAGAACAAGGACCTACATCAGAGTTCAGAGGAATGATTAGGTGCAAGCAATTCATAATATAAAAATTAAGTCAATACTTACTTACATTCTTTGTCAGGACTGGGTATAAATATGTTTCCTGTCTTTATTTGGCTCAAGTGAAATCAATCAAGCTTCATAAAATAGTATCACTAGCTAGCCTTTCCCCTCACCAAAAACTCAGGCTTAAGTGTTCAGAGGATGAATATGGAGCAGGCTATTGGAGCTTTCCCTGATGGAGAATGGGACTTTAGCAGAATGCTTTCCACAGAAGATCAGCTTGATTTCACGTTAGAATTTCTTGGCCAGCTTCCTGTCGAGAACAATGTTGGAGGATTGCAGCTTGCTAACCTGTCAGCTTTTGCCTCAAATCCTGAAGCCAATATTAACATGGCTGAGAATAATGAGAGTGTATTTTATTCTTGGAATACTCTCAATCAACCTAATTTTCACCTTATTTCTCAGGAAAATAGTAGCAGCAGTAACTGTAGCAGCCATGAAAACTACTACTTTAGTGATTCTAACCATATTCCGTCAACAAATGACATTCCTATGTCCATGGATTTTTCTATCATGGATGAAAAGAGTTCAGGTTCATTTGTCTCGATGTTTCCTGAAATTGCAACGACAGGAACTATCTGCATCGATGAAACTACTGCTCCGCCAGGAGCCAATGCTGTTCCTGACACGGAGTTGCTGATGAAAAGGAAATTTGATGTTCCAGAATCAGAAATCAATCCATCCGACAACGGCACCAAGAAAAAATCTCGGGTTACAAGAGATGTAAGTACATCAAGATCAATTCATCATACCATGTCTTTCCTAAGATTAATTTATCATAATGTCGTAACAATGTACTTAATTAGATCATAATTTTCCAATGCAGGCTCAAAAGAGTAGGAAGAATGTGAGGTCAAAGAAAAACCAGAAGTTCACTCCAATTAACAATGAGGAAGAAGATAAGAACGCTGGACAAGATGGACAAAGCTCTAGCAGTTGCAGTTCTGAGGAGGATAATGCTTCTCAGGATTCTAATGGAGATTCTAAAGTATCTGGAGCTCTCAATTCCACTGGCAAGCCACGAGCTGGTCGAGGATCTGCGACCGATCCCCAAAGCCTTTATGCACGGGTAAGAAACTGATGCTACCACACACAAACAGCAATCAATTTCTTGATCAATAACATATCATTCTGATCAATTTCAGACCTAAATCAGTACTTTCTTCTAACGTACATTATGTCCATCAAATTTTGCAGAAAAGAAGGGAGAGGATAAATGAGCGATTGAGAATCTTACAGAACCTAGTTCCTAATGGAACAAAGGTTGACATTAGTACAATGCTAGAGGAGGCAGTGCATTATGTTAAGTTTTTGCAGCTTCAGATCAAGGTAATTAATGGCAAACTGTCAATTTCTATCTTTTCCATTTGCAGTTGCCAAACAAATTATTTATCAATCTTCTTAATAATCTGTGTATGTCATTTTTGCAGCTTTTGAGCTCTGATGATCTGTGGATGTATGCCCCTATTGCGTACAATGGAATGGACATTGGCCTCAATCAGAAGTTATCTATGCTTCTATGAACTTGGAGGAAGCTATGGCCATACCTTTTAAATTAATTAGCTAATGTTAATTCATGATCAATGCTAATCGAGAAAAGTCTCTCTCTTTCTCTCTCTCTCTCTATATATATATTAACTAAATAATTTCTATGTTCCATCGCAAATAGCGCAAGTATAAATATTAATATATACTCCTTGCTTACATTCCTCATGACTCATTTGATGTATACATATTATGCAAGCAGAATTTAATGAACAAGCAATTTGCTAGTAAGAACTGAAAACAGATTGTGGAAAAAAAATGACACAGGAATGTGGCCGAGGATCTGCTGCCATTGAATACTAAAAATCCAGCAACATCTAGCATTTCATCTAAAAATTGATTTAATTAATATTTTTAAGGGCTGTGGATGGAACTGCAGGATTATTGAGAAAGAGAACTATCCTTTATTGAACAGCCATTTCATATTCTAACAAATAAGGGGGAAAAAACATAGATCTAATATGGTTGGGTTGCAAGGTGAAACGGTTGCATGAATTGCATTCTTCTTTTTTTTTTTTGAAATTATGGAATATTCAAGAATTGATCTATTTCATGGTATATTTGAATTGAGGTCCTCTAAAACCTATGGAGTTGAAGGTATATTTTATAGTAAAATATGCTTGTACAACCTTCATGTTTCATTGAAACAATATTTCACAAAATTTGCATGTTAACTTCTCTTGAATTTGAGCAATTTTGTTGTCGCAACATAATATTTTAATGAAAAATATTTATCTACTCTAAGTATATTATATTAAATTTTTATAACCTATATATATATATATATATTTATTAATTAAATATAAAACACTAGCGAATCTAATTAATTGGTATAGTACTCGAAATATCTATAAAAATAGAAAAAAGTACAAATTTGGTGTTTGAACTTTTGTGATTTTTCTATTTTTGAATTTTTTAAAAACATATAAATAAAGTATATATGTCCAATTTTGAGCTGACTGTGTGTTTAGTCAGTTGAAATAGGGCCCACTTTATTCTATCTCACATGCCACGTTAGTTGGTAACTTTACCTTTTTTTTACTTTGACATAAATGACCCTAAGCCACCTTATAAGTCCAATGGGAATTGGGAATTTAGGTTTTTACAGGGCCAAAATCAAACACTCTCAAACACTGTAAAAATGAAGCATAAGAAGAACAAAGAAACGACGGGGAAGAAGAATGAAAGAAATCAATGTAGAAGAAAGCAACAAATTTAAAGTGAAGAAAAAGAAGCTCGAGATTATGGAAAGCTGCCTGCGATGTCCATGTAGAGAAAGACACATTATAAGGACGTCATGGACAACTTTGAACCCAGGTACAAGGTTCTGGTCATGTGAAAATCAAGCATGCAATCGAACATTTGAATGGATTGAAGAAGATGTAATATCTGAAAGAGGTAGGCAGATTATATATGGGTTGTTAGCTTCAAAATCCAGATTAAAAGTTGAACTTGAAAAGTGTAAGAAAAAAGAAAAACAGTTGTAGGTAGCTGTAATTGTTCTTCTTTTTATGATTATGTTCAAAAATCAATGTGGTTTATGCTAGTTGTAAGGATAGGTTAGTATAATCTATAAGCATGTAAAAACCCCTCTATGTTAATCTGAAGCAAATTTAATGGAATGAAGTTGCTTTATGTTGCTGAAAAAATAATTTGTGTTCCAATTGTGATGTAAGAGCTGCAGGGAAATGGTAATGGTGAGGGTTATATTGATAATGTAATAGTAATGTTGATTGGTGATGGTAATGTGCAAAAATATTGGCTACAGATGCTTTTTGTCAATGGTAATGCTGCTGAGAAAAGTTACAACTTTGTATCACAAATAAGATACATATCATACTTCATATGTATCACAAGATCTATAATATATGTCTTGGATAAACAACTAAAAATACCTAAACATCGACATCATCTGCAATTTTCATTTGCAGAAGTTAAAAATCCCAGATACATAATAGGTAGATCAAATGTACAATTTGACTAAAAATATCAAAAAAGTGACTGCACAAGTATTTGACATAAATATGAAACATATTAACCATAATTTTAGTGCCAAAATACCAAAAGTTGTTGGTTGATACAAATTGCAAGTAATAATGACAAAATGGACTGCATTCAACAAAAGTTCAGTATTCATAACAAATATCAATCTTCTTTGCTAACAAAATAGCAGTCTCTATTTTCTGTCAACATGATTGAAATCAACTTTAAATAAATAAGCTTTAAACTAAAGTAGCTTTAAGTCCTTTAATCAGTTGTGGATTGTTGTGTTGCAATTGGAGTACATTTTGACTAACTGGACCTTATGTGAATTTGCAAACCCTTATTCTGGTCTTTCCTAAGTGGTTGCTTCAGCGATTTTCTCTTTTGTGCCTGAGCCTAAACAATGAAATTATTTTTATCAGTTGCCTCAATGTTAAGCATGAATAAGAAAAGAATGAATAAGAACTTTAAAAAACATAACCATATACATACTTGAATTTGGTTAGTGGTGATATAGTTCTTGCCAAACTTCTTAAAACCTTCTTTCTTATTTGTCATAAAACCTGGCTCCAGCTTATTTTCTACTCTTCTCTTACCTGTAGCCTTCATATTTAGCATAACTTGTTCACTTCTTGTTTGAGGCTGCACATATAACCTATAATTCATAATATAAATACCAGAATAAATCATTACAAATAACCATATGAGAGATAAAAATATGTTACATTTAAAATAATGCTGCCAGTTGTTAAATCAGTGTACAAGCCATATCTATATGTTGGTTGTGTAGCAAATCCAGAAGGCTTCACTTATTTCTTAGCACTGCTAGAAGTAGCTTTTGAGTATGTTGGCCTTTTCCTCCTATAATGAATATTGAAGCAATCATCTCTCTTGCTGTTAACTGGAGGAGTTGTCTTAGATGAAACATATATTGGCTGAGTAAAAGAAACCTTTTTCTTCCCATAAATAACTTGCAAGTTTTGTATTATTAGCATACACTTAGAGGTTTTTAAAAAGAAAAAGATCCAATTGGTATTGTTGTTACTTACAGATAGTTTTTCTGGTCTCGGAATTGGGAGTATATCAACTTTATCAACAAATGCTTCAAGCACATTGCTTATAAGAACTTGATCTTATGGAGGGACTTCATTTGTTGGCTCAGTTGGATGTATATCTTCATCATTTACAGGCTCAGCTTCTTGTACTTGATCATTTCTCAACTTAGGTTTAGGAAAATAGGTCCTTCCATGCTCAGATGTAGGGAAATTACTGCTTGCAGGGTCTGATTGGTTTTCAAGCACCTGATTCTGTGAACTTTGTGCCTCTTTCAAAGTTGGGCATTTTTATTATTATGCCCTATTTGGTAACAGACTTGGCAAGTCATTTTCCTGCCTTGCCTTGACATTTTATGCCCACTACCTACTTCACCACCTTATTTTCTTCTATTTTTTTTCCTGTTCTACGTAAAAGAAAATTGGTTATGCTACTTAGGCTTTAAGAATAGTATGGTGAGCATTAACCTAAGTAGAGTAAATTTCAAAAATTTACTTTCTCATAACCCTTCATCATATGAAGAATTCCATTCTTATGAATCCATTTTGCATTTAAACATATAACTAACAATACATCAACATGTATAAACAACAACCTAGGAATTCTAAGTTGCGGAATACTTACAATGCCCTAGGTTTGATGTAGACCACAAGTAATCTACTATATTGGATTGCTTCAGTTCAACTCTTGAATCAATAGCCAAGCCACCTAAATGTTTAACCTTTAGCTTGAAATACCAAAGCCTTCCAATCACCTTCTTGCCTTTGATCAAGTGTAGTTCCAAGCACCTCTCTTGTGACCCAAAGAAACTTGAACTAACTTAATTCTTCAAGCAAGAATTAAGAGTATATTTTTGGTATATGTTGTGTTTCCTTTGGTATATGTTTTCCTTACCAAATTTTC
>CATIWM010162973.1:0-10444 GCA_949671775.1 Mallotus repandus | reverse complement strand
AAATGCTGAAGTGAAATTGGAGGATGTTGAAAACTATATGATTGAGAAAGCAAAGAGGGAATCACTTGAGCAAGTTTAGGAGCTGGAATCCAAGCAGATGAAAGCACTGACTTAGAAGATGTCTAAAATGGAAGAATTGATGAGAGGATAAGGTATGGGATACTCATTTGATTTTGATGATATGATGCAATTTGAGGAAGATAGGCTGCCTGATAAGTTCAAGATGCCACATCTGCAGAAGTTTGATGGTACTAGGGACCCAAGGTTCCATCTTAGACAATATACAACTACTATGAGCACCACAAAGGCTCCTTTTTCCGTAATTACCAAGCTGTTTGTACTACCCTTGGAAGGTATGGCTGTAGATTGGTATCATGGGTTAGGGAAGTCTATCTGAGTTGATTGGAGAGAATTGTGTACTGCTTTCCTGAAATAATATGATCATAATACCAGACTTGAGGTGTTTATCAGGGATTTAGAATTGACTAAGCAGAAGCCCAATGAATCATTTTTTTATTTTCTGACTAGATTCATAAATAAGGCAGGATTAATGAAAAATACGCTAGCTGAGAAGGATCAGGTTAGGATGACTGTCCGAGTTGTATCACCTAATTTGGCTGAGAGGTTGCAAATGATGAACCCTAATACATTTGTAGACTTTTGTGATGATGGGTTGCAAGCTGAGGAGATTGAAAGTGAGAAAAGGAAGACTGCTAAAAGCACTGGAGCAAGAAACTACCCAACCGGGGGCACACAACAATGAAATACCAGTCGGGCTATGGAAGTCCATGGCATCTAATAACTAGGAGATTCTTGAACTTCAACCAACCCTTATCTAAAATCCTAGACCCTTTAATCCAAAAAGGCCTCCTTAAACCCTTAACTATCTTTAAACCACCAAACACAAACCTCCCTGGCTTTGACCCAAACAGTTACTGTAAGTTTCACCAAGTTCCTGGCCATTCTACTAACTCTTGTATGCTCCTTAAACATGAAATCAAAAACCTCATAGACTCTAAAAAAATCACAGACCCTGGGAAATCAAATCTAAACCCAAACACCAAAAACAACCATTTCCCAAACTACTTAAATGTTCCACCCCCAACTACCATGATGATTAATTCAAGAGTTAGTGAGGAAGAAGTACTAAGCTCCTTTGAGCACCTAGACCTTAAAACCAATGACAATACTCCGGATTCCTACAAACAATCCCAAAGAGGAGTTTAAGATTTATTAGGCCAACCTTCTGGCAAGTTTGATTATAAAGTATTTTACTCTAAACCACCCTCTTATGATATTCTTATTGAATCAATCACACCTGGAGGATGGGGTGAAGATTTTGACGATATAAGATTGTCAGGGAGAAAAGAAAAATGCATGGTTGAAATATGGAAAGATGGAAAGAAGGATCGGACTATCGGGGTTATTGACATCTGGTACAATTCTGATGAAAAAGGCACTGAAGGTTACAATGTATGGGTTGATAATCCAGAAGTTAGCCATGTTACTAGGAGTGGCAAGGGTTATAAACCGATGGAGAAAGAATTAGAGAGAGAAGAAGTGGCTGAAGAAGAAGATTCAGATGAACATGGTGATAATTTAATTCTTGAGCAGCTTAAGAAGGCAAAAGCAAATGTGAGCATTTGGGAGCTCTTGATGCATTCAAGTAGCCATCGGAAGGCTTTGGTTATGGCTCTAGCTAAAATGAACATTGAGACTACTGCAACCCCTGAAGCCATGGTAGCTAGGGTTACAGAGAAAAAGCACGGTGTTATTACTTTTTCTGATGAGGATTTACCTATGGAAGGGAGGAATCATAATACAACCTTGTTCATTCCAGCCAAAGTGAGAGGGAAAAAGACTAATTATGTGATGGTGGATGATGGGTCTGCAATTAATGTTTGCCCGTTACAAATCCTGCCTAATTTAGGAGTGAAGGTGGAGGATTTGGCAAAATCAGACCTTGTAATAAGAGCTTACGATGATAGCACAAGGGATGTAGAGGTAACATTTGTGGCTCCTGTAAAGTCTGGGTCTATAGAAACAGTTATGGAATTTATTGTGTTAGACATCCCTGTCACCTATGCCTTACTTTTGGGTAGGCCTTGGTACCATATTTTGGGAGGAATGCCTTCAACTGTGCATCAGAAGGTGAAATTCTACTTAACGGAGAAGTTGTGACTATAGATGCTAGTATGAGCGAGACCGTATTCGCAGTTATGGATAGTCAAAAGCAGGCAGTCGCCCCTCCCGGTTTCCAAATAGCCATGATCTCTGATGGAATTGAGATAGATCCAAGGGTTACAAGCATGATTAAGAAGATGAATTATCAGCCCGGACAAGTATTGGGAAAGAATGAGCATGGAAGTCCAGAGCTCCCAGATTTCAAGGGCTAAGATGATACAAGAGGATTGGGCTATAAAGGAGTTGGATTTGGTAGTAAAAGAGCTAGAAGAAGGTTTTTCAATAGGAATAACCTCTTAAAGAATGTGGGACTGCTGAAGGACAACTTTATAAAAGAAGGAAAATGGAAGTTCTATCTAGGTGAAAAGGAACCTATCCAAGTAACTAGTATGAATATTCCTAGGTTTGAGATCTTCAAAGAACAAATAGTTGAGACTCTAGTGTAAGAAAATAAGGAAAAGGTGATGAAGAATGTTACCAAGAAGATGGGGGCTAAGGCTATTAAGGAGTTGCTTTGTCTGCCACTTAATGAAGAACCGCCACAGGATTTAGCTAGCATTATTACTAATAGTTTTAGTGATTTTATTTATTAAGAAACTGATGTAATAACATCCTATCTATTTGAGGATGAAAATTCTATTTTTCTTGTGGTCAATAATATGAACTCTAGTTCGGCTTACTTGTGTGATGTTGATCTTGATGGTTTTGTGCATTTTAATAATGATCGTTCATGCATGTTTGACATTAATTCTATTCAATTAGATTCATTAAACATGGGCACAAATGAGCAACCAAAGATCCTTTTTATATCACATGATTTAACTCTTGAAGAGAGGAAAAATTTTGAGAAAATACTAATAACAAAAAAGGTAGTGTTTGCTTGGTCCTATGAGGATATGCCAGGTTTAGATAGAGAAATTACAGAGCATCACATTCCAATATATCCAGAAGCTAAACCTGTTAAGCAAAAACTTCATTGGTTAAGACCAGACTGGACAGAAAAGACAAGAGAAGAAATTACTAAACAAATCCAAGCTAATTTTCTAGAAGTGGTAGAGTACCCTCAATAGTTGGCAAAGATAGTATTAGTGCCCAAGAAAGATGGAAAAGTTTGAATGTGTGTAGATTTCAGGGATCTGAATAAAGCATGTCCAAAAGATCCAAAAGATGACTTTCCTTTACCTTATATTGATGTGATTATTGATAGCGCAACGTCTAGTGCAATGTATTCCTTCATGGATGGGTTTTAAGGTTATAATCAGATAATGATGGTAGTTATGGACAAGATCAAAACTGCATTCATCATGGAATGGGGGACATATTATTACAAAGTGACGCCCTTTGGGTTAAAGAACGTAGGCACAACTTATCAAATAGCAGTGACTGCTCTGTTTCTTGACATAATGCATAAAGAAGTGGAGGTATACGTTGATGATATGATGGTTAAGTCAGAAACAAGGGAGGGGCATTTTGAGGCTTTAGATAAGTTTCTAGCAAGAATAGAAGGATACAACCTGAGGCTTAATCTGAGGAAATGTGTCTTTGGGGTTACTTTTGGAAAGTTATTGGGGCACATAGTTAGTGATAGAGGAATAAAAGTCGATCCAGACAAGATCAAAGCCATTCAAAAGATGCAAGTGCCAAAAATAGAGAAAGAAGTGCGAGGGTTTATTGGGAAACTGCAATACATTAGCAGGTTTATTGCAAAACTTACTATGGTTTGTGATCCAATCTTTAAGCTCTTAAGGAAGAATCAACCAGTGGAATGGAATGAAGAATACCATAAAGCCCTTGATAAAATTAAATTATACTTTACTAATCTGCCTGTATTGAAACCACCAAAGCAAGGTAAACCTTTAATCTTATATGTGGCTTTAGAGGAAAAGCTAATGGGGGCAATGTTAGCACAAAAAGGACCAAAAGGGATAGAGCATGTAGTGTACTATCTTAGTAAAAAGTTCATGCCATATGAAGAAAAATATGATCTTGTGGAGAAGACCTGTTTGATTATGATATGGGCTACAAAGAAACTAAGGCATTATTTCCAATCTTACAAAGTACAAGTCATTTCAAAGATAGATCCTTTAAGGTACTTATTCCAAGCACCAGCTTTAACTGGAAAGATGTTTTGACGGCTGGTACTTCTGACTGAGTTTGATATAGAGTACGTCACTACCAAGGTCATCAAAGGAAGAGTAGTAGTAGAATTCCTAGCACAAAATGTAGTTAAAGGAAATGAGCAATGGAATTTAGAATTTCCATATGAGAACTTAGCAATAATAGAACAATGGGAATATAAGCTTTATTTTGATGGAACTGTGAATAATAGAGAAGCAGGATTAGGAGTAATTCTTGTCACTCCAAAAGGAGAAACTATCCCAATGGCCATGAAATTAGACTTCAAAGTTATAAATAACATGGCTGAATATGAGGCATGTATTTTTGGGGTAGAAGTAGTCCAAGCAGCAGGAGCTAAAGACTTGCTAGTTTATGGAGATTCCTTATTGGTTATTAGTGAGGCTAATAAGGAGTGGGAAGTGAAAGAAGAGAGGTTTAAACTTTACATTTTCTATTTGAAAATGTTAGTGAGAAATTTTACTAAATGTCTCTTCATACATTTATCAAGAGATGGGAATTAAATGGCAGATGCTTTAGCAACACTTTCTTCAATGTGGGACAAACCGACTGGGTTAATGAAAGCCTTTGGTAATAATGAAAATGAAAGCTCCATGTTATATTGGAGAACAAGTTATGTCTACTCAAATAGGGCCAGAAGAAAAGCCATGGTTTTATGGCATCTAGAGATTCATTGAGGAAAGGGAATATCCAGATGAAGTGGCCTCAAAAGAAAAATAAGCTCTTCGTGTCCTTGCTCGCCATTATGCAAGTCATTATGGGGTATTATACAAAAGAATGATGAATGGAATGCAGATAAGATGTCTTAAGAAGGATGAAGCAAAAAAAGTGATGAGAGAGATCTATGCGGGAGTTTGTGGATCTCACATGAATGGGATGATTCTGGTAAAGAAAATAATTCAGCAAGGGTACTATTGGTTGAGTATGGAAAAAGACTGTATTCAAGTAGTGAGACAAAGTCATCAATGCTAGATACATGGGAATCTTAATCATCTTCCCCCTACAGTGTTAGATAGTTTGACATCTCCATGGCCCTTTGCAGCATGGGGAATAGATATAATAGGAGAGATAAGGCCAACTGCTTCAAATGGGCAAAAATACATAGTAGTGGCAATTGATTATTTCTCTAGATGGATAGAAGCAGAATCTTTTAGCACTTTAAAGGCTATACAGATGGCAAAGTTCATTGAGAAGAGTCTCATTTGTAAATATGGGATCCCACACCATGTTGTGACAGATAATGGTGTTCAGTTTTAGGCAGAGACAGTTGAGTTGTTGTAGAAATATAATATTAAGCATCACAATTCTTCACCTTACCGACCTCAGGCTAATGGAGTAGTTGAAGTAGCTAAGAAGAATGTGAAGAGAATCCTCTCTAAGATGGTAAAAACATACAAAGATTGGTTTGAGTATCTCCCTTTTGCCTTGTAGGAATGTAGAACTATGACGCACACTGCTACAGGATAGACATTGTTCTTATTGGTATATGGTTGTGAAGCAGTTTTGCCTATGGAGATAGAGATTAAATCTTTAAGGGTTGTTATGGAAGCAAAAACCCCGAGAGTGAATGCGTAAAAAAGAGATATAACCATCTTATGTCTCTAGATGAGAAAAGGATGGACACTTTATTTCACACTCAAATTAACCAGAGAAGGATAGCGAGAACCTTTAATAAGAAGGTTAAGCCTGGAAATATAAAGGTTGGGGATATGATATTAAAGCAGTTAAGAGCGATAGTGTTTAATCCAAGAGGAAAATTCAGACCAAATTGGGAAGGACCATATTTAGTCAAGACAGTTCTACCTAAGGGAGCTGCCAAGATATCGGATCTTGAGGGGAATGAGTTCACAGAACCAGTTAACCTGGATCATCTCAAGAAATACTACCTATAAAAATAATAAAAGTGGCATAAAGAAATAAATTCCTCTGGCTAGAAAACCTGAAAAGATGGTCAGGCAAAAGCTGGTCAAGCTGTAATGATTGAGCCCTCTTGTCTTTAGCAAATCCTGGTGGTTCAGTTACCTGTATCACAACCCAAGCTTTGCATTTATCGTTTGTCGATACATCAGCATTTGGGTTTACATTTCGTTCTAGAGTCCTTCGAGGCCATAAAGTCTTCACTTTATCTAAGAAATATTGTATTAGAGGAAAACTTTCAAAGTTGGGTAGAATAGTCACAATAAATTGACGATGCCCAAATTGACGGCAAAGGCGTGAAGGGGTGATAAAAGTTGAGAAGCATAATCTAGGAAGGGGAACATAGTTATCATATAGCTTGATAGTTACATACTTCAGTCTCCACCAAGGACAGGTCCATGTGATCTCTGCATCTATCTAAAGAAATAAAGTCCTATAACCAAATCTAAAAAAAAAGAAGAAGAAGAAGAAGAAGCTAAGTTGAAAACCCGAAAGAGCAGCTTAGGCAAAAGTTAGAGCAAGCCTGCTAAGTTGAAAAGCCAAAAGGGCAGCCTAGGCAAAAATTAAGGCATAAAATAAAGAAAAATAAAGATTTTAGTTACATACTTGAAGGAGAAGTAAACTGCCTGAATGACAATTTTTGGTCTTGAAATGATCTAAACCAATAATGGTTTCAGCTAGTATGACAGGCATCGGATTGGCTCTGATTTCTACTTATTCTAGAATGTTGATGATTTTTGTATCAACATGCCTGTGAGAAGAAACTAATAAGAATTGAGAATAAAGGCAGAAAGCAATAGTCCTAGTCCAAGCTGAGCCACTCTTGTCTTAGTTTCACAGATAGTGATTAAGGATGATAAATTAATGGTTCTTGGGTTGTCCACATATAAATAGATGTCAATTGAGGGCATATCGAAGAATGTAACTAAGTTGTTACGAAATTGTGCACTGAGACAAGGAAAGGCAATCATAGTAGTGGAATCTAAAGAGCATCCCTGAATAGCAGCAAATTCTTTAATTAATAGGCATAGTTCTTGATCGTTGAATCTGAATATGTGATCTTTAGCATCCTAAAAGGTGGCAGCAACATGTAGAAAATTGTGGTATATTTTCAGATGTTGAAGAGATTTCAAGGGTTTAGTATGGAAAGGTAGAAGTTTATTCTAGTCATCTCCATTAAGGCTCTTAAGAAAATTCATCAGAAATTGAAGAGAAGCCTGAGTCATGGTTGAAAAAGAAGGAGGAGCAACATCTTCTTGTTGGATCCTTATATATGCGTTAAAACTGAATCTAGATGAGATTAGGATTTTCTCTACTCAATGTGTTTGAATTAAACTCAAATCAGTAATTAAAATGGAGAAGGAAATTGAAAAATCAGTATGCTGGGTATGAGACTTGTGTTTATAACCAGTCCTCTCAGTATCGTCCTGTTCCTCCATAACCTCATCAGCAACGAGAGAGCCCACAACCTTGAACTAGAAAGGACAGTTAGTGGCAACACAAGGGAAATAAAAGATAGGAGGTTGAAAGATTTACCTTAGCTAGATCTGTAGGAACTTGCTCCAGAAGGTTCTCTTGAATGTACTGTTGGTATTGATGTGAACGCTCTAGTGGAGTTGAAACATCATATCCCTCAAGAGTTCCTCTAAGCTCAGGACTAGTCAAGCTACAGCTCCATCGCATCGAAGAAGGGATAGGAAAAGGAACACGCCTCCTGGTGGGTCCCAAGTGCCAATAACCAGGAAGCAAAATCCTCATAGTCTCAAGCCTCATAGCAGCACCCATAAAATCATATTGCCGAATGTATTTAGCACCAGTCAACCAACCTGACTTGACCTGCAATTCTTTCAGTTAGATTTTATTTAGTTTTTACAATTATTAAAATGCTAAAAACTAAATTTATCTTACTAGGTCCCACTCTAAGGAGTTCAGCTGCTCCTGGTAAGTTTGCAAATCATGCCTGGTGCTGGATAGACGTGAAGAACCCCATCTCTGTATTAGATGAAGACTCCTATCAAGGCTAATAGCACTGAAGCCTTGAACCACTTCAATCTGGATGCCCCAGATCTGAACAAAAAGAGCTAGTTGAGATAAAAAGGGGGGTTGTAATAATAAGAAAAGTCAAAAGGTTAGAAGACATACATGCAGAACATGCCAAAAGCCGCACATCGTCAAAGCACCTATACAGATAGTGTCTAGTCTGTAGTAGAGATAAGTGAGGGCAGCAGATCCCCAATCGAAGGTAGCAACCCTAGTAAGGTCTTGGAATGGACCTAGAAGAGCAATGTTGACCTCATGTCCAGTCTCACAGAAGAGGGTAGTGCCCAGCAGTATCAATAAGAAACACCTTGCCTTTTGGAGGATTTGACAAGGTGTAGTGGTAGGTAACCTCCTGAAACCCTGAACGAGAGAAGAAAGTAGCATGTTCTTCCAGTTTTTCCATGTCAGAATGAATCCGAGCAAGTCACGAACATAATGGCTCCTAGCATCTTCTGGAAGGTTATAATAGCTGATATCAAAAGGAACTGGGGTACCTCCAAAGGAAAACCCAGTGATGGCAGAGAAACTCTTAGGAGAGATAGTCAACTCACCCACTCGTGTGTGAAAGATGTGAGTGGTGTCCATCCATCTCTCGATCAGAGCAAAAAGAGAATAGTGGTATGATCTACCTCGAGCAGTCGGTAAAGTAGTAGTGAAGCGTCTAAAGCCAGATGCCCAGACATATTGTGCTACCTCTCTAGATAAATCATGGAATAATTCTCGAGACAAGTGAAAGGAACCCGAGAACTTCAGTGGTTTCTGAATAAATTTCAGAAAAGACAGGATTATTCTCTTGATAAAAATCTTGATTTAGTTTTATTAGCATTATTATTATTATTATTATTTATTTAAAAAAATTAAGTCCAATCGAAAGACTGGATTTTCGAGAAGAAATCTAGATTTCTGATCGAAAATGCATATTTTCGACCGAAAATCCAAGCTTCGATCATGATTTTATACCCATTTTTGACATGCAGACATCAAATTTTGCAAATTTCATCAAGTTAACTATTTCATGCAGTTTTATTTGATAAATATCCTATAATTACATGCATGAACATGCTAGTTTATGAACATATATTAATAGTTCCTAATTACTGGAATATTTTTACAGAATTTTGAAGGGAAAGGAATCTTACCTCATCTCCAGCTTGAGAACTCCTATGCAAATGCAAATGAGTTAATGGAGTGATTACATTTCCTTCGTTTAACCCAAGGTTGTTTTAAGGAAAATGTAAAGGTAAAATGATCGAATCTGATTGTCTAGAGCTGCTTCCAAGTAATCTACATTGCGGGTGCGTAATAGGATCAAATGGATTTAAAATTGGACATCAGATGAAGGAATAATTGAAGAAAGAAGATTTGAAAATCAAATAAAAGTGGAAGAAAAGAAAAAAAAATGAAAAGGATGTTAAAGTGAAAGAGATGGATAAGAAAAAGGGGATGAAAAGAAAAGGTTTATATTAAAGCAACAAATATCTACTTTAGTCCTTCAGCTTAGTTTGCATTTGAGTCCAATAGTTTTTTTTTTTGCAATTTAGTCCTAAAATTCTAATTTATTTTGGAGTTTAATTCCTAATTAAATTAGAAAGGAAATTGTGAAATTAATTACATAATTTAATAATTCAATGAATTATTAAATTATCCGCATAACAGATTTTAAAATCAGTCAATTTTGTATACATTCCATACAATTATATGCTATATAGTAGCTATAATTGAGTTTGCAAATTCTCATGGTTTATGCTACATAATAGCATAATGAGAAATTTTAAATTGCTACATGCAATATAGACACTATACGTCCGAGCATAGTGTATTTTCAAATCAACACTATACGTCCGAGTATAGTGTATTTTCAAATCAACACTATACGTCTGAGTATAGTGTATTTTTCAAATAAACACTATACGTTCGAGTATAGTGTATTTTCAAATCAACACTATACGTCAGAGTATAGTGTATTTTTAAATCAACACTATACGTCCGAGTATAGTGTATTTTCAAATCAACACTATACGCCCAAGGATAGTGTATTTTCAAATCAACACTATACGTCCGAGTATAGTGTATTTTTCAAATGCATACTATACGTCCGAGTATAGTGTATTTTCAAATCAACATTATACGTCCGAGTATAGTGTATTTTCAAATCAATGCTATACGT